>CABHPR010091311.1:0-13724 GCA_902168415.1 Peromyscus melanophrys
AAAAAAAGATATTAAAATGGCCACATCAGCTTGATTCTTAGGTCCATTTGCTTGGAATATTTTTTTCCAACTTTTCACTTTGAGGTAATGTTGATTCTTGAGATGAGGTCTAAATGCAGCAGAAGAATGGATCCTGTTTTCATATCCATTCTGTTAGTCTGTGCCTATTTATTGGGCAATCGAGTCCATTGATATTGAGAGATATCAATGACAATGATCTACTACTTGTTGGTGGTGGTCCTGGTGGTGTGTGTGGATGTGTGTGTGTGCTTCCCTTCTTTTGATTTTGTTGGTCTGAGATTATTATTTCCCTGTGTTTTCTTGGGTATGGTGAACTGTAATACCCAGATCACAGGGACCCCCAAAAGACCACCACAGAGACCGAATCCTGTATGTAAAAGCAAAGAACTTTTATTTCAAGCTCAGCACTTGGTCTCTCTGGCCAATGCAGCTGTGAGAGCAGCGAGCTCCAAGCCCAGGCAGGGTGGATTTTTTTTTTTTTTTTTATCATAGCAGAGGTTGGGATGAGGGGATTTCCAGGGTTCAGGACCCTATTTGGCTGACATTTGTCTAGGGGTATAGGGAACGTTTGCAATGTCAGATAAAACCCTTAGATGTAGCCCTCCCTGGATGGGGTCAGCTCATGGCTTCTCCTGGATCGAGGTGTTGCCTGCCAGTAAGCCTGTCACAAAGCTGAGTCTGGGGCTCTAAGCCTGTCATGGCAGTTGTGTGGTCAAGCTGTTCTGAGCTCCCCTCATAGAACTTCCTTAGGTTGGAGTTTTTCTTCTAGCACATTCTGTAGGGCTGGATTTGTAGATAGATATTTAAGGTAGTCTTATCATGGAAGTTTATTTTCTCCATCTATGATGATTGAAAGTTTCGCTAGGTAGAATATTCTGGGCTGTGGTCTGGGATGTCTTAGAGTCTGCAACACATCTGTCCAGGTCCTTCCGGTTTTAGAATCTCCATTGTGAAGTCAGATACAATTCTAATAGGTCTGCCTTTATAAGTTACTTGGTCTTTTCTCCTTTCAGCTTTTAAAATTCTTTCTTTGTTCTCCATGATTAGTGTTTTATTATGTGCTGAGGGAATTTTCTTTTGTGGTCCAATCTATTTGGTGTTCTGTATGTTTCTTGTACCTTTATAGACATTTCCTTCTTTAGATTATGAAAATATATTATTTTGTTGAAAATATTTTCTGGGTCTGAGCTGGTATTCTTCTCCTTCCTCTATTCCCATTATTCTTAGGTTTTGCCTTTTCATAATGTCCCAGCTTTCCTGGATGTTCTGTGTCAGCAGGTTTTTATATTTAATGTTTTCTATGACCAATGTATCCATTTCTTCTACTGAACCTCAAATGCCTGAGATTTTCTCTTCCATGTCTGTGAGACTTACATCTGTGGTTCCTGTTTGCATTTCAAAATTTTTTATTTCCAGAATTCTCTCAGTTTGTATTGCTTCTATTTCCATTTTTAGGTCTTGAACAGTTTTATTTCCTTCCACAGTTTGTATTTTCCTGGATTTCTTTAAGGGATTTATTCGCTTCCTCACATTGTTTTTTCCTGGCTTTTAAAAAGGTATTTATTCATACCCTTGAACTGTTTGTATTTTCCTGAATTTCTTGAAGGGATTTATTAAAATCTACCATTAGCATACAAGTGGCTTTTTCTTGTGCTCCTGCTATATTGGAATATTCTGGACCTACTGTGGTATGCCAGCTGAGCTCTAGTGGGAACATGTTGCCCTGGATGTCTTGATTGTATTTTTATGCTGCATATAGGCATCTGGGATTGGGATGATTATAGATCTAGGAGCTGGTTTCTGGATTTGTCTTTGTTGAGTAGGTGTTTTATGGTTTCTGTTGCCTCTCTGGATTTTTGGAGAGTGTGATGGCTGTGTGTTGACTGATGGGACAATTTCTTCTTATCTTATAATTGTGGTCACTGAGGATTCCAGGTAAAATGTGTTTCTTGATATTGGGAGCTGACACTTGGGAATGGGGATAGGCTAGGAATCTGAAGTGGTTCACAGCAGTGAGAAGAGCAGAGTGTTCAACCAGGGCCTGCTTATTTTGTTTCTGTTTATTATGTTTATTTCCATATCCTTGGAATGGGAAGGGGTAGACAATGAAGAGAGATCACCCCAGAGGGTCTGCTACAGCGCTGGGTCTGAGACTCCGGGATTGGATCTAGAGGAACAGAGGGAGATGGGAAGATCTACAAACAGCCCATCTGCTTCCATGGTATGAGTGGTCTGTGAGTTAGCAGGAGGGACCTCATGGAGTTGGGATAAAGTAGTAAGTGGAGAGAGGGAGGTTAGGAGGGAAGGGCTGTAGGACCTAAAGGAGATGTGGGCAAAGGGGGAAGGAAGGTTGCAGCAGGTGTTCTGTCCCAGTGATAGGGTGAGCCTGGGGTTTGGAATTTGGAGGAGAGTGGAGAGAGGTGAAGGTCTTCAGTTAGCTTACCTGTTTCCCTGGTCTGCTCAGCAGGTGTGTTCATAGGGAATGTCTGCTGGTGTTGGAGACTGGGATAGTGGGATGTGTTGAGGAAGGGAGATGGAGGAGATTGTAGTGGGTAGCCATTCCAGCTTTGATCTGGAAGTTCCAACCCCCACTGAGGCTTCGGCAACTGTCACACCTACAAGGCGGGCCCAAGGGAGGACCCTAGAGACCCGAGAGCCGGATAGGCCAGCTCTTTCTGTTTCCTGGACCTGGACGAGAGAGGTAGATCAAGGGGAGTTGTCCAGAGAACACCACCAGACTGCGCCGTGTCTGTTCCAGAACCCGCCACCTACCTATCACTTCATTTGTAAGTTACCCACTAAATAAATCTTCCTTTTAACTACGTGGAGTGGCCTTAATAATTTCACCAATAGGAGATCTTTGTGATCCCTTGTGGAAGGGATCAGAGAGGAAAGGGACCCTGCAGCAGGTGTTCTGCTACAGATTAGGGAAAGCAACTTGGAGATTGGGACTAGAAGAGCAGAAGGAAAGGAGAGGGTTTGCAGTCAGCCTCTCTGCTTCTCCAGGAGGAGTGGCCTGTGGGTTGTCAGGTGGTGGCTGCTGGAGTTGAGGGCTGGGATAAAGAAACAAGTGGGGAGGGGGGAATCAGGTTAGAAGGGAAAGATCTGTTGGAACCACAGTAGATGAAGGCAGGGGACAGGAAAAAGGGAAGCAGGTGTTCTGTAGCAGAGCTGTGGGGATGAGACTGAGAGACTGGTTCTGGAGGAACACAGGGAGAGATGAAGATATGTAGTAGATGAAGATTTGCCTGATCCCTGTCAGGAGTCCATTCTATAGAATGCTTTTTGGAGCTATTTCATGTATACGGTAGAGAGCCTTATAAGCTACTAATTTGAATTAACTTACAAATGAAATTTTATTGAATATTCTTGCTGTTTGACCTCTCACTTCTTTAGTGTCTGACACAAGTAACACTCACCAGTGTAACCTTTTGGGAGGCAGGCAGGCGTCCTTGGTTTCTGGTGTGCTGGTTAATGCACATTCCGCTTGTTCTGGATCCTCCTGTCAATGCAGAACACTGAGGTCTGGTGTCAAGAACGCATGCCTTGCATGTCAGTGTGCTTCCATCTATAGACGAGGCTCTTACTGCAGATGTCAGGAATGGAGCCAGGCGTGGCGGTCCCTGAATCTCATCCCTTGACAGACAGAGACAAGAGGAGCAATGTGAGTTGAAGGCCAGGATGGCCTGTGTACCGAAACCTGGTCTCCAAAATAAAACCAGATATTACAAATGGACAAAATACTGATTGATTGAACAGTTATACGTGTCAAATAAGTCTGCTATTGTTTGAGCACTTAAGGTCCTAGTTGGCACCTAATGTGCAATAATATAGGCATTCTTTGATCTAGCCAGAGTGTCTCCTTTCATTGGTTTTTCCACAATGAATTATATACACCTCAAAAGCTTTCTTTCTGACGTGGACCAAGTAGCCACATGATTTGCATAAAAAGTGAAAAATGCTACATTAAGTATGTGGACACCACAAAAGCATTGTATGTGCGTTTGAGGTGTGGGAAGATAGTTGCATGTATATCTAAATATAAAAGAATTTTTACAAACCATATTCATAGGATAATTGTTGACTTTCTGGGGTCTGACACACTCAGGTACCTGTATAAATCTGAAATGAAAGGCCAATCAGATTTCTGCTGCTCCCATGAGAAGTGAACATGCTTACAATCCTCTCTTCTGTCTTTCTCTCCTTCCTGATGAGGGCAGCACAGTAGGGATGGATTTTTTTTAATAATTTAATTTAATTTTACATATCAGCCACGGATCCCCTTGTTCTCCCTCCCCCCCCAGGGATGGATTTAATATGAGAGACGGGGCTTGAGGAAATGTGTGGGTGGAATGGGGTTGTAGGACATGATAGAGCATTATACCCTGGGATGTCAGCTGATTTAAAGGTTTAAGATATGGGCTCCATGTCACCACGGACATGTCCAACATGATGCTGTAATGTCTGTGATTGTGACTCCTTGTGAGAAGAGAGATCTAGGGGGGGCAGGCAGAAGTGCCCAACCAAAATAGGCATACATGAAATATGTGTCATTGCATAAATATTATAATATTGAGTATTAAACCCAGCCTAAGACTTCCATTAAATAATTCTAAAAATTTTATCTTACCATTTTTAAACTAAAAATAAAATCACACTATTTTCATACTCCTTTTCTCTCTCTTACCATTTTAATTCTTTCACTCCCTCTCAAATTCATGGCCCCTTTTTATTTATAATTGATATTTATCAATCAAAAATTGCATAAATGTATGCCAACAATGTGCCAAGTCTGCTCAGTAATGCTTGCATGTGTATGTTTTCAGGTCTGAACACTAGGTATTGAATAGTCGGTTATGGGGCTCATCTCCTGGAAAGACCAATTACTCCTCTCTCAGGAGTGTTTAGTTGCCTATAGCTTGGGATGAGTCCCCATGAGGTTTCCCCCATCCACACTAACATATCCAATGGCATTGTCCTTGTGTAGGTCTTTTCTAGGCAGCCATATTGTGGTTTCTTGGGTCCATGTTCCACGTCATTTCTAGGAGACACTAGCCCTGTGCCTATTAGGATAAATATGGAGACTATAGTCAGGAATTACAATGGTTTAGTAAAGTGATAATAATAGGTTCTGCCATAAGATCCATGCCTGCAGTAGCCATGGGTAATTGGCTAGGATTTTAGTAATAGGTGATATATCCCTTCTGTTTAACAAGCCTTAATTTAAGCCCTATCACACAGACCAGAATCTGCCATACATGGGTGCCCGTGCTGCACCCTTTGGGACACACTGCCATGTGGGTCATTTTGTGGTTAATGGGTTAATCACTGTTGCATGCTTCTGGTCCTTGGCAGTTACCATAGCACCTGCCAGGATTAAGAAAGCTAGTCCTCCTGCCAGGCGGCGTTGGCACACACCTTTAATCCTAGCACTTGGGAGGCTGAGCCAGGCAGATCTCCGTGAGTTCAAGGCCAGCCTGGGCTACAGAGTGAGCTCCAGGATAGAGCTGAGATGTCTTGAAACCTACACAGAGAAACCCTGTCTTGAAAAAAAAAAGAAAAAGAAAAAGAAAGAAAGGTAGTCCTCATGGAGAAGATTTTAGTGTGACATCAGCCCAAATTCTCTAACGTCCCATGTCCCAAGACATTGGCATTTTCAGAAATAGGGCCTTGCTTTCAGTTTCTGGGAAGTGACCAAGGGAAGCAGCTCTTTTATAATATTTAAAGGACCAGCCTTAATATTATACATCCTAGGGGCTCAGGAAAGAAAACTAGGAATGGCGAGAACTATTTTTGGGAAATAGAATCTCAGCACACCGAGCCCTATAGTTCACTTGCTTTAATTCCTCTGGGATAACATCCTATTTACACAGCTTCTATCTTAATTCTGCCTCATCTAGGTCCTTTTCATCTCGTTCTTACCCAGCTAGTGCTTCCCCATCTGCCCCTCCTTATCTTCCATCTCGTCCACACGTTCTCTCTGGTCAAAATCCTCTTTATCCCTCTCCGTTCTCTGTCTCTAAGTTCTCTCCAAGTCTCTCAGGAGTCCATTTATAAACCCAAGCAATAGCATCCCCTAGTCGAGAACGTCACCAGGCTTGAATTCTACGGGGTCATAAAAGTAGGTAAGAATTTTCCTCAGGCAGTGACCACCAGGCTTTCTTTTACAATCCAAAATGGGAGTGGTAAAAGAGGAAGTCAACTGAATGTTAATGACCGGTTAGTATATGAAAAGGGGGATCTATGTGCTCAGTCTATATTCCGAGAAGTGGTTAGGTAAGAAGTTAGGGGTCTATAAAGTTAGTAAGGCTGTAAGAAAGGAGGGTCCGAGCTAAATTGTGTAAAGCTATTACTTAAGGTCCACTTGACCTAGGTGGTGTCACCTTGTGGAATTTACCTTAAATCAAGAAACTAGCATGTGGTGATCTGGACTTTTATTTCTGTTAGTTCTAGAATGTGGCTAAGGGAGATACCTGATTCCAGTGCTGAAAGGGGAGAAACAGATGGGCTGGGGGAAAGGAAGCCTTTCCTGAGGCTGTTCTCCAAATACCTTGAATGTATATGTCCAGAGAGTGATCAGTGCACACTGTTAGCCCTCCTTAGGGAAAAATCAATTGGGAAAACTATGAAGGCACACATGATTTTCATAACAGAAGACAGCTGATATATAACAAGCCAAATAACACCAAAAACTCCTTGGAATTTGGCTTCCCCTGAAGGAATTTCTTGATCCCTTCAAGTAGTGGCTTTGCCATAACCAGCTGAGTTCTTATAATATTTTCCTGCAGTCCACAGCAAGCAGCATTACTTTATTTTGTTTTGGAAGTCTCCTAAACTCCCATACATACCAGCAATCCAAGAGAGTTTTCTCATGCCAGGGTCTTTGTGTTTGAGGGTTTGGCTTGGGGGTCTTTGGTTTCAGAATACATTTTGTCTTTTTTGGGGACTTGGTTTGTTCGGGGATTGTAGAGACAGGGTTTGATCCCTGACTCCTAAGATTTAGAGTGTGTCTTCATCTGCCATGGGTTCATATTTTGACAAGGCTCTTTCCTATCAGCCTTTGTCCTAGGGTTCTCTCATTTAGGTTTCATCCAGGTTCCTTTGATTTCAGGTTTAGCCAGGTGTACTTTTGTGTTAGCTTTGAGCCCATACTTAAAATACACATGTTTAGTGGTAGGACCAACATGTACAGTCAACAAGGATCCCTAATGGTGTTTCTCAAAAAAATTTTGGGGGGGGGGGTTTCGAGACAGGGTTTCTCTGTGTAGCTTTGGTTCCTGTCCTGGCCTCGAACTCACAGAGATCCACCTGGCTCTGCCTCCTGAGTACTGGGATTAAAGGTGTGCACCACCACTGCCCAGCTCTCACCATTTTTTGAATCCCCAAATTGATCCATCAAAGGTGAATGAACAAGCAACGATATAAAATCTTGGTTAAAGTGACCCAATTATCCTTAGGAAAGATGATGCCATCCCTGGAAAGGTGGTTCTGTTTCTAACTCACTGATGTTTAAACACCCTTCCATCTGATGCTGCCCCAAGTGTATTGCATTCAGAGTCTTCTAGCTTCTTTCCAGGAGTGGAAGCAGAAGGTTCAGACCTCCTTAGAATGTCACGTGATAGTTACTGCAAGAGCCAGCGAAACGTAAGATCCATGGCCTTTCTTTTCATGCAGTCTGATGGACCCTCATATCTCTGAAGGGAAAAGATGTGTGCATGGGGAACAGAGTGAATCAGACCTGGCTGGGAAGGGGGAGCCCTGTGACCCTGGCTGTCCAACTATAAGGAAGGGACATTGATGGACAAGACAGTCAAAGCCATAAGATGTTTTCCACAGAAATCCTGCAAAGTCCCTGGGGCAATGGGAAGAATGTACATTGACCAAAGACCACAGGAAGGGAGGCAGAGGTGTATGTGGCTGGATAGTAAACATGCCAACAAGTCTGCCACCTAAACTTCACAAGATCATCAGGGACAAGTCTAGAGTTGCAACATGTCAGCCTCTAGTTCCTCTAACTGAAGGAGCACAGCACATTTCACTGTTCCTTTAACAGGAATCTGGACCTGACTGTGTTTACGGTCCATGCATGGGATTTCACTGGGAGTGCATTCATCCTCATTTGGAGTCTCACTGGAAAACACTTTCCAGATTCTTGGTGCCCTGTGAACCACACAGAACCTTTGTTCCTTCTCTGCCTTGCAGCCCGTCATCAGCAACTCTCTGGAAATTGGTGCTAATCTGATTTTGGAGCTGGAAGGAGTGGGTAGCAGCCCCTCCCATTAGGAGGAAATTTTATCACAGTGATTTCATGACTAGGGAAGCACTCCTGCCTCCTTGGACCTTTTCTTTAGTTTTCCCTGGGAGACTCCAGATTAAAGATATAAAGCATGGACAGAGGTGCAGTGATCTTCAGGATGAGGTCTGAGAATTCAGATATGTGTTGTGTACATGGACACAGCAGGTGAGAAAGAGATGTGCTAGCTACCCACATTTGCTGTTTGTCAATGACCGTCACAGCCTGTTCTTTACATCTTCAATCCAAAGTCTGAAAACCTTTTGTTAGAAGTATAGGGAAAGGGACAAAATGAGCATGGTTGCAGATGAACCTCATATTTATTGAATACTATATACACAATGCTTGGGCATGAAATGCACAATAAAGAATAATATAAGACTACATGGCGCAGGGCGGTGGTGGCGCACACCTGTAATCCCAGTACTCGGGAGGCAGAGGCAAGTGGATCTCTGTGAGTTCGAGGCCAGCCTGGTCTACAAAGCGAGTTCCAGGAAAGGCGCAAAGCTACACAGAGAAACCCTGTCTTAAAAAAAAAAAAAAAAAAAAACAAAGACAAAGACTACATGGCTTCAGAACTGTTTTATATACAGAAGATGAAGGCAGAGGTTTATAGAAATCACTGTATGATTCCATCTTCCTTTAGGTAGGCCCTGGTGAGAGTTTAAGAAATCCTCAGTAACTACTTCTAGACAGTGAACATGCCAAAAATATGCCTCCAGAGGAGGGCCTTCAAGGTTTCCCATTACTCGTTAGCATTAAAATTATGTCTGTACTTGTGCTCCATCACATTCTTAACCCAATGGGTTACTTGATGTTTCTAATCAGGTCAGGTTGAGGACCAAGGTCAACAGGGAGTGGGAAGGGAACCTGGGATGTCACGCTAAGAGGGTTTGGACCACAGTCTTGTGAGGTTCGTGAAGTTTATGCGGCTGATGTCACATAGCAGACCACTAATGCTGGTGGTTGTGGTGGTTCCAATTGCCTGTGAGGTCTTGGTGTTGGCTAAGTCACACATGAGATCATCTTGTCCTGGATCTCTTGTAGACAAGATGGTGGCTGGACAAATAATGACACTTGGGTGTGGCCCACACGCCCATCATGGTTGCTTCTCTGGTGTGACTCAGACATCATGAAGGCCATGTTTTGTGGTCCTGGGTCCTCCTAGTTAAGCCTATCTCTTGAGTTTGATGAAGAGAGGTGAGGTCTACAACCCTCAAAGTTAATTTTGACCCAGGCTTTTTGGTGGTAAGTTAGCCCCCAGCTCACACTGGTATTGATTGGCTGGCAGGATCCCATTGACGTCACTTTATGGTCTTTTTCCATGATGTCATTCTGCAGACCACTGCCCCATGGTGTTAAAATGTGTCCAACCTTCCTGGAGTCATATGTGCTGAAGGTCACACTTGAGACCAAAGTGCTATCCTTGATCTGTTGTAGCCCTGATAAAACCTGGGCACAGGGATTCCTGGGTGTGGCCCACACACTCTCTATCCCAATGTGTACCCGTGTTATTTAATATTCAAATGTGACCCAGATGGTCATGAAGGCTGTAAGGTAGTCTTGACTCCCTGATTTGAGCATGGTTGCCTGACCTGGGTAAAAGGTGTGCATAGTCTATACATCTTGAAAGTAATATGTGGAAATTCAATGATTAAACCACCAATGCTTTTGTTAATAGAGTGGGTCCATTCTTGTTGGAGGGTTTCTTGTGGGCTAACTCACACATCAACTTCTCCTGTGTTGTTTGGAGTCCAGACAGCATGTGGTCAGACTTGAAATGTGGGTAAGGCCCACATGCTCCTAAGCACAAGATCTAACCATAATGGTTGATGGTCATTTGTGGCTCAGACGCAGGCAAGGATGTCCTTTGGTACTGGCTCCCCTGTATTGTTCATGGAGCCTGGTTTGGAAGTGTGGCCCAAACACACTTGAAATTTGACCTGAGGTTCTTGGTGGTCAAACAGCCCCCAGCTTCCATTGATACCCTACAAAATAAACTAACATGAAGGTAATGCCTGGTGGTCAGACCAGGTCAGGGGCATGGGTATGTCCATTTCCTGGGTGTTGCCTGCCAGAAGCTGTGTCTGGGCCCCTAAGCCTGTCATGGCAGCTGTATGGTCAAAATAGCTTCTGTGACAGGCTTACTGGCAGGCAACACCCAGATCCAGGAAAAGCCTTAAGCTGATACCACCCAGGGATGTACCCAGGGGTGAGGAAGTACCTGACATCCCAAACATTCCAACCATTAGATAAGGTGGCCAGATGTCCTTGATTCTAGCACACACCTGTTTTTTGTTTTACAGATACTAGACAATTGTCAGCCAATCAGGGTCCTGGACCCTGGAAATCTCCTCACCCCAGCCTCTGCTATGACAAAAACTCTGCCCCACCTGAGCTTAGGGCTCTCTGCTCTCACTGCTGTGTTGGACAGACAGAGGGACCAAGCTCTGGAGCTTGAAATAAAGGCTCTGCTTTTACATGCGGGATTCGGTCTGGTGGTGGTCTTTTGGGTGTCCCCGCGATCTGGGCATAACATCCACAAATTACAGTTTTGATGTTTTCTTGAATACACCTTACAAATAGTTTATTAAGAATTTTTGCATCTGTGGTTTTTTTTTTTTTTTTTTTTTTTTGGAGCTGAGGACCGAACCCAGGGCCTTCTGCTTGCTAGGCAAGCGCTCTACCACTGAGCTAAATCCCCAACCCGGCATCTGTGTTCATTATTAGGTCTAAATTTTCTTGGGTCAGTTTAGGGTGAGTTTGTTCTCACCAAAGTATGTGCATTTAGGCAAATCTGAAGTTAAAGACCAATTTGGCTTTTGTATTCCTGATAAACTTGTCACATTTGTGCATTAGTCTGCCTATAGGCATTTGTCCTGTTTGTTCTTTGGGCCACGTATCAAAACATTTTTTCATAAGTTCTGAACAAGCACTTCATAATTTAATGTCAATGTGGAATGTATCTACACATGTTTGCAAACTTCACTCTTCTAACTTGTATTCTTTCTTTTTCAGCAATTTACTAACAACCCATTTTTTTGCTTTTTGGTTTTTTTGGGGGGGAAGAAAAGGGTTTATTTCACTTATACCTAAACATCACAATCTATCATCAAAGGAAGTCAAGGCAGGAACCTGGAGATGGGAACGAAGCAGAAGCCATGGAGGAGTTGTACTTACTGGCTTGCTTCTCATGTCTTGCTCAGTCAAGTTTCTTATGTCATCCAGGACCACGTGCCTAGGAATGGCACTACCCACCATAAACTGGGCCCTTCCATATCAATGATCAATCAAGAAAATGTCGTACAGGCTTGCCTGCAGATCAATATTATGAAGGCATTTTCTCAACTAAGATTCCTTCTTCCCAGACATGGCTAGATTTGTGTCAAGTTGACAAAAACCAGCCAGTACCCCTCTGAGCTCTCCAGCCCCAGGAGCCTCGTTCTTACTCCTAGTTGGATATTTTCAGCTACTCATGTCAAATATGAAGGTATATAAGGCTTTCAGGTACCTCTTTTCTTTTCGTGGTTCTACGTCCTTGGCTCTACTAGAATTTTTCTAGTCCATTCCTTTTTTTTTTTTTTTTTGGTTTTTCGAGACATGGTTTCTCTGTGTAGTTTTGCGCCTTTCCTGGAACTCACTTGGTAGCCCAGGCTGGCCTTGAACTCACAGAGATCCGCCTGGCTCTGCCTCCCAAGTGCTGGGATTAAAGGCGTGCGCCACCACCGCCGGCCCATTCCTGTTTTAAGAATGGAATTTCTTGGGACTGGAGAGATGGCTCAGAGGTTAAGAGCAATAACTATTCTTCCAGAGGTCCTGATTTCAATTCCCAGCAACCACATGGTGGCCCACAACCATCTATAAGGAGATCTGGTGCCCTCTTCTGGTGTGAAGGCATACATGCAGGCAGGACACTGCATACATAATAAATAAGTCTTTAAAAAAAAAGAATGGAATTTCTGAAATGCGTTGACCTGTTTATCAATTGTGAGAGAGTTTTCAGAATTATATAGATGTGTTTAAAATTGCTTAGAATATGACTTTCCCGAAAATGTCATAGCTAATGTTCTTTTTTTTTTTTTTCTTCGAGACAGGGTTTCTCTGTGTAGCTTTTGCACCTTTCCTGGAACTCACTTGGTAGCCCAGGCTGGCCTCGAACTCACAGAGATCCGCCTGGCTCGGCCTCCCGAGTGCTGGGATTAAAGTCGTGCGCCACCACCGCCCGGCTGCTAATGTTCTTTTGTCCATTTATTTACTCATTCTTTCAATAACTCCGACTTTTTGTCAGCTTACTCAGATCTACAATTATGATATTATTAACAGTGAATACAAGCTACTTTCAGAAATTTCAAATCAAAACTAAAGCTTATTTTCAAATTCGCTATCATAAATTTCTACAGTCTAACCTGGGACTTAGTTCTCTGCCCTGACTGCAGATGTCCTATACCTGGTCTTCCACTTGTAGAATTCAGATATTTCCCAGCAGGCACAGGTCTTTATGCGTGACATTGTGTGGGAATTTTGGACTTGAGCTCCTCTTTTTTTTTTTTTTTTTTTTTTTTTTTTTTTTTTTTTTTTTTTTTTTGGAGACAGGGTTTCTCTGCATACCTTTGCGCCTTTCCTGGAACTCACTTGGTAGCCCAGGCTGGCCTTGAACTCACAGAGATCCGCCTGGTTGAGCTCCTCTTTTATCTCTGGATTATTTTTGGTGTTTGCTAAAATATAAAGTCATGGTGTCCACAGCTATTGTGACACCTGGCATGTGATACCAGTAAAACTGGCTGTGGATGGAAAATGGGCTGAGACCATTTTTGGCAATTGGAAAGTATTGGTGGTTTTGTTGTTGTTGTTTAAAGTGTTCCCATGTGCTTCCTTCATTCCAGTAATTCCTTGTCTAGGAATTTAGATATAGTATACACCTATAGGGATGTTCACACCACAGCGTTTTCTGTAACAGAAGATCAAAAACACAACGCAAACAAATAAAACCTCCAATCAGGCTAAGGTGGCCCATACTCTTAATTCTAGAACTGAAGACGTAGGAGCAGGTCTACCTCTGTGATTTCAAGGCCAGATTACTCTACAAAGCAAGTTCAAGATCAGAGAGCGATACACAGTGAGACCTCGCCTTAAAACAAACAACACTCCAAACAGGTGGAGGTATTTCAGTTTTGGTACTTTTAATTATGTCGATTATAATCCATTAAATGTCCTGTGCCGTTTAAAACTAGAAAGAACGTAAATATATATTTACATAAGGAGAAATACGTTGTATGAAACCTTTGGTATATTTCTTTTCGACGGAAAAAGGACACACCTGTGTGAGAAAGTCAAGAATGCCATAAACAATATACAAAATGTAAACGACTGACAGCGGGGCGAAGAACGCAGGGGCGAGGGCGGCCGTGCT
>CABHPR010091312.1:0-22780 GCA_902168415.1 Peromyscus melanophrys
ATTTTTTTTTTAAGGGGAGAGGCTTTAAGACATTTTGAAGAACAGCAATGAAGTGAAAATTGATTTTAACGTTTTAGTTTTTTCCTCTGCAAGGTTTTCTCAAAAGACAAGTCCCTGTTATGAAAAAGATGGGTGTGGGCGGTGTTTAAGGAGTTGTGGCAACCTGACGAAGTCACAGAAGAATGGATATAAACAAAAGTACCACACCGCAGAAAGAGTAAGATGCATGCTGTAGATCCCAAGCTGGTGAGCCTAGTGATGTTGCCTAGCTAAGTCCCAAGCTGAAACCTTTCCGTGTGAAAGCAGTTTTCAGTCATTTAAATATTCAACAAGTATTTGTTGATGTTCATGACGTGTACCAGGACCTGGAAAGGAGCTGGGAACTCAAACTGAACAAGATGCAGTCATAACTGAATTCAGATGACTTGTTCATCCTCCGGCTAGTTAGGCGAAAGATACAGGCAGGTATAAATTAGAGTCTCTAACGCTAACCATACCGAATCAGCTGTTAGGACTTAAAGATGTTGGAATACCTCGAACTGATAGAACAGCAGGAGTTGCAAGCATCCTTGAATTCAGATCTGCATTTGAAATCAGGTTGCCTCACTGTGCCTCCTTTGTACTGATGCATAGAAATGTCTGTGTTTGGGAAGAAATCAATAGAGTTTAGCAATTCCCTTTTATTGCTACTGGGTGTGTAGAGAAAGACCATTCCAGACAAATCAAACAGCATGTGAAAGAGGCCTGGGGGTGAAACAGGTGAGGTTGTTGGGAGATTAGTGATAGCAGACAGCTGAGCAGAGTCCACAGCAGTCCTTTTCAGGCCATGTTAAGGGATTGGACTTTTTCTTGAGAGCAAATAGAAATCATCACAGAATACTAAGTAGCAACATTAAACATTTCCTTTTAGAAGAAGAAAAGATCCCCATAAGAACCCTTAAAAGTAAGAAAAGAAAGGCAGGTTGTCCCTGAGCAGAGTGAGGCCTAAAATTGTCCAAGGTTCAATAATTGCAAGCCTTACCTAGAGACAAACCTTGTGCTGTTTGTGTTGTGTGTATTACTGTTGCTAAGTGAACTTGTGTGTCTTTTAATGCATTGACAATGAAGGTGGTGTTTATATTGAGACAACAGGGGTTGGATGAATTCATGCCACACTCAACACACTGTTCGAACTAACCTTAATGAGAATCTGCCGTGTATTATATACCAAGCAAGACCTGTGCTAGACTCTGACATACAACATATGTAAGACTTGGCCTCAGGATGGTTCAGTCAGGAAAACTCTTGCCTTGCAAGTTGGAAGAACTGAGTTCAATTCCCTAGAATCCAGTAAAAATGCTGGGCGTAGTATGTGTGCTCATAATACCAATGCTGGGAAGACAGAGAGACAGCCCCTTGAGCTAGCTGGCCAGCTAGTCTAGCTTAATTGGAGCTCCAGTCCAATGGAGCCCGTCTCAAAGGAGGTGGACAGCCTTTCCGAGGATGGCACCTGAGTTTGTCCTCTGACCTCCATATGTACCCTGTACACACATGCACATACATAAACATGCACATACATTCATAAAGAAGCATATAGATACTAAAAATTAAATGTATGACATTGAGCCTCAGGGGCTGGAGAAATGGCTCAGCGGTTAAGAGCAGAGGACCCAGGTTCATTCCCAGCACCCCATGGCAGCTCATAACTCTAACTCCAGTTTCAGGAGATCTGACACTTTCACGCAGACACACATGTAGGCAAAACATGAATGCACATGAAAAATAATTGTTAAAAAGGTTGAGCCTCAGAAGTTAGCATGGAGTCATTAGAGAATGCCAATGATAAATTCAGTCATCCCTCAGTACCACATTTGAAAAATTATACTAAATCCTCGTGAACAAATTAGAGAAAAGTGGACTAAGACACTCACTCAGGCAGCTTCAACCGTCTTAGATTGGTCGCAATCAGATGTTGACAAAATGAGCCCTGGAGGTGCCTTGATGCAAAGGGTGTCAATGCATTGATGCATGTCCAAATATAGCTCTCTCCTTTGGACTCTAGCTTCTCTTTAAAAACTTTACTGACACCCTAAGAAATACCTAGTTGACCGGTATTCCCCAAAACCAGTGGGAAGAGGTAACAGTAAGGACAGATTAGGATTAGTAAAGGTTCACTAGTTGAAAGTCTATATGCTATCATCAAAACAGATACTCGGCTTTGAATTTGAATTAAGTTGGAGGAATGGGGGTATTTGACAAAGCACTGATGACATACTCCCCCACTCCCCAAAAGTAAATTGACTGATTTCCTTAGCTTGTAAAATGAGCAATTTGAAATATTACTGTTCTTGGAGCTGGAGAGATGGCTCAGAGGTTAAGAGCACTGGCTGCTCTTCCAGAGGTCCTGAGTTCAATTCCCAGCAACCACATGGTGGCTCACAACCCTTTTCTGACCTGCAAGCATATATGTAGGCAGAACACTGTACATATAATAATATGTAATATAATAAATAAATCTTTAAAAAAAAATATTACTGTTCTTGACAGATAAACCCCAAGAAGGTACCTCTCCTCAGTTTTGCATTCTAGTATACTCAGTGCAGTATTACTCAAGAAAGCCAACAAAGAAAGTTAAAAGTGACCTAAACTGTAAACACAAGGAATAGCCAAATCACTAGTGGAGTGCACACTTAGACTATTAAGCAGCTATAAAAAATCATAGCCAGAGCTGGGCGGTGGTGGTGCACGCCTTTAGTCCCAGCACTCGGGAGGCAGAGGCAGGCGGATCTCTGTGAGTTCGAGGCCAGCCTGGTCTACAGAGTGAGATCCAGGAAAGGCACAAAACTACACAGAGAAACCCTGTCTCAAAAAAATCAAAAAAAAAAAAATCATAGCCAGGAAAACTTACATTTATGATATTCTGTAGATCTGAAACATGATGCAAAACTGTATATGCTTTATAAGTAATGTTTTTAAAAGTAATAAGATGAGGATTAAGAGTAATTGTCTCCAAACATTAGCTATAGTTTTAGTTAGGAGAAAACCAAGTATATAGAGTTTGCCTGTTTTTCCTTTGTTTTCCTTTGTGTGGTAAGCATATATTCTATAATTGAAAAATAAGCATTAATTTGTTGTAATTTTTTTGAGGGTCTTGCTTTGCAGCTCTGGCCTGGAACTCATCGTGTAAACCAGGCTGGCCTCAACTGTCAGAGACCCATCTGCCTCTGCCTCTGGGGTGCTAGGACTGGAGGTGTGCACCACCACTCCCCATCAAGATTTGTCCAGTTTAATTAGCCTTTTAATCCTGAGAAGTAGGTATGTGGTATTCATTTAATTATTCTCTATTCTAGGTTTCAAATAAATCATTAAAAGCAATTAGACACTTGTTGGCCATTTCTTTTCTTCACATTTTCACTATACTGTATCTCAAAGTATATTTCTTCGAAGACTGGTTCAACAGTATTAATTTGTACAAAAAAAAAAAAAAAAAAAAAAAAAAAAAAACCCTGCCAAGGTTGGAAAGTTTTGAGAACTGGAGTCTTTTTCAGAACCCTGACTGTTGACATTACTGTTACCACTAAAGTGGGATGATTACCAAATTTGCCAGGTTTTCAACAGCACACTTGCTGTCAGTTCGTGAAGTTAGTGCTTCCAGAAACACTGTCCTTCTCACCAGCCTCTGGTGGCCACAGTGTAGTGGATTGAAAACGTTCACATTCTGCAGTGCTCCCCAGCTTCTGCTTTGCCCGCTACCAAAAGCTTTCACAGAAGACAGATCTAAAGCTTCCCCCATAACATTTCCTCAGGAACCTGGTTACTCCCTCTGCCATCGATCCCTTCCTGTGAACTTTCTGTGATCAGAACAATTCAGAAAACTGAAGTATTGATGGGAAGGGGGAAAGACTGGCCTGGTTTGGAGGACAACTGGTACCCTACACAAAATGGGATCTATAGAATACCATCCCCCTGTACCACTTCGGGCATCTACCCCACAAAGCACTTTGGGAAGAGTTGATAATAGTGTCCGAGTTTGCTTTCTCATGCAGCAGCTCCACTGCGGGAGCAGTGTAGAGAAGGAAGTTATTTCAGTGAACAAGTTACAGTCCATGTTAGGGAAGTCAGGGCAGGAACTGAAGCTGATGCCTCGGGGGAACACTGCTCAGACTTCCCCTCACTGCCTCAGCCTGCTTAGCCACCCAAGACCACCTGCCCAGGAGTGGCACTCACATCAGTCACTACTACTAAACACCCCACAGGACAACCTGATGCATTAGACCTGCGTGGCTTTTGGAGAGACCTACTGAGAAACAAAAGAACCTCTGGGAGGAAGTAGCAGAAACGGAAGTAAGTCGTTTACAGATTACTCCTACCACCTGGTCGTGCAGTGGAGATCTCGCTTCTGACAACTTTGTATTTTTTTTTTTTATCTCCTTTAGCTCTATTTCTATGATGACAACTTGGACAGTTACTGTGACGGTGCCTCCTGTTTCATAGGTTCCTCCCGGGAGTCTTGTGAAACAGTTTAATGAAGAAGTTGTTTTGTATGTAACCTTGGGAATCTGAGTTTGAGGGAGCTGTGAGTTTCTATTACTTGGTACAAAGTAACTGTCATAGTTAGGGTTTCTATTGCTGTGAAGAGACACCCAGGCCACAGTAACTCTTAGGAAGGAAAACATTGAATTGGGGCTGGCTTACAGTTCAGAAGTGTAGTCCATTATTGTCATGGCAGGAAACATGTCCGTATGCAGCCAGACATGGTGCTGGAGAGGTAGCTGAGAGTTCTCTATCTGCATCAGCAAGCAACAAGAAGAGAGAGTGACACTGGACCTGACTTGAGCATCTGAAATCTCAAAGGCCACCCCCAGTGAAACACTTCCCCCGACAAGGCCTCACCTCCTATTAGTGCAACTCCCTAGGAGCCTGTGGGAGCCGTTTTCATTCAAGCCACTACCAGGTCTCAAAACTCCATCCTTAGCTCTTTCTGACGAGGCAGTCAAGTTCTTGGGATTTGGGGCTTTTCAGCTTGGGTTTTGTGTTTGTTTGGGGTTTGGTTTTGGGTTTTCCTTTTTAAGGTTGGTTTGTTTAGTGTGTGTGTGGCTGTGCACATGCCCCAGTCCTCTTGTGGAGGTCAGAGAACAACTTTTGAGAGTCAGTTCTCTCCCTCCACCTTGTTGGCGGGCAGCTTTGTCTCTGCTGCTGTGGTGCAAACGCAAGCTTTAGGTCAGCTCGCCCATCTCTCCACAGGAGAGTATGATTTACACCCGCTTGCCTCTGCAGCTAGTGTGTCCCACAGGTTCCTTGGATCAAACCCAGGTCCCAGCTTGCACAGTGTCCTAGGTAAGGTTCCTATTGATAAAATGAAAATGACAAAAAATGACCACGACCAAAAGCAAGTTGGGGAGGGAAAAGTTTGGCTTTCACTTCCTATCAGAGGAAGTCGGGACAGGAGCTCACGCAGGGCTGAGCAGGGAGCTGATCCAGATGCCATGGAGTGCTGCTTGCTGGCTTGCTCAGCCTGCTTTCTTATAGGACCCTGGACCTCCAGCCCAACCATGGCCCCATCCACAATGGGCTGGGCCCTCCCCCATCAATCACTGATTGAAAAAACACCCTCCGGGCTTGCTTGCGGCCCCATCTTATGGAGGCATTTTCCCACAGATGCTCCCTCTCCATGGATTCTGGCTTGTGTCAAGGTGGCAAAACCAGCCAGCTCACAGCAAGCACCTGAATCCGCCGAACCAGCTCCCCAGTTCGCATTTTATTCACCGTTCTGTTCAGTTCGCCCTAAGACTAAACACATCCCTGCACACTTGAAATAGGTCAGAGCTATGTTTTTTTCCCTTGTATTCTTAGTTCATTTATCACTCAAACAGATGTAGCGTGCTTCTTTAATTTACTGGATTATTAACAACCATCAATCTTGTTTTAAGATTTTTTTTTTTCAAAATCTTCCTATTTGCAGCAGTTACACTACCATATTGAAAGGGTTTTTTTTTTGGGGGGGAGGGTATTTTTATTAACACATACTGTACATCACAAGTTTGGGTATGGCGATTTTATTACCTTCTATCATCACACTGCGCTGATCCCTCTTTCCAGTTACCTCCCCCACTTCTACTTTGATGTCCTTTTTGCTGTCGTTTTGTTTGGTGACCCAGTGGGTTTCATTAGGAGCTTGCATGAGGATTGTCGGCGGGAGCTTGGACACCTTTTCAGTGGCTACCCCACTAAAGAAAACGTCACTGCCTCTGCTATCTAAATCCTCAGGGATGGGTGGAGCTCCGTGAGCACCTCTGTCTACCATGACTGGGTGTTGACAGGCCAGATCTTATTTGTGATCTCAGCTGCAGTGGGTTCAAGAATGTAACGACTGAGGCATTACCTAGAAGTCAGCATTCCACACCACTCCCCTTAGGTACACCTCTCCCTCTCTCTCTCTCTCTCTCTCTCTACACACACACACACACACACACACACACACACACACACACGTTCTGTCTCTTCTGCAGTATTCCCTAAGCCTTGGAGGGGGTGATAAAGATATCCCATTCATGGTCAATCATTGGAGAATCCATTGTTCACAGCACTTACACCAACTGGAAGCTTCTGCAGTTACTATTGCCCACTTCTCAGAGCAGCTGTTCTGAAAAGCTGATAGCACTAGTTGGTGGGCACCAACATAATTGTTTAGAGGGCAGTTGGATGGGCATGTCATGTCCATTTGGCAACACAGCCATAGCTTCTGCACTGGGACCCATGACCTCCCCAGCCATGGGCTTTTAAGCAGCTTACAGTGTCAGACAGGAACCCCCTCTTGTGGAGCAGGCCTCCAACCCAGTGATGAGAAAACAGTTGGTCACCCCCATAACAGACTTGCCCCTGCTGCACCAGTGGGCACATCTCTTGTAGGGCTGCAGCGTTTACACCCAGACTTCACTGAGCGACACTTGCTGACAGTTCTCTCCCAGCAGCCTGCATAGCCCCTCCCTGCACTACAAGGGTACCCAGAGGTGAAGCATCCAGCTCAGTTCCATTTTGACTTCTCTCTCTCTCTCTTTTTTTTTTTAAGATTTATTTATTTATTGTGTATACAATGTTCTGTCTGCATGTATGTCTACAGGCCAGAAGAGGGCACCAGATCTCATTACAGATGGTTGTGAGCCGCCATGTGGTTGCTGGGAATTGAACTCAGGACCTCTGGAAGAGCAAGCAATGCTCTTAACCTCTGAGCCATCTCTCCAGCCCCCATTTTGGCTTCTCTGTGTCTAGCAAAAAGGGTGCATGGTGTCTCCAGCAACCTTGTAGCTCCGGCGGACACCCAGCAGCAGCGGTACTTGCCTGTATTGCTGTGGAGGTTTCCCTGACAAACAATGTAGTCAACCCCTGTGAAAGTATACATAGATTTTTAAAAGTTATTTCTAACTATATGTGTGTCGGTCTGCACAGCTGTCTACCAAGGCCAGAGGCATCAGATCTCTGAGAACTGAGTTACAGGGAATGGT
This sequence comes from Peromyscus melanophrys, assembly GCA_902168415.1. Lineage (NCBI taxonomy): Eukaryota > Metazoa > Chordata > Mammalia > Rodentia > Cricetidae > Peromyscus > Peromyscus melanophrys. Next base: position 7,482 of record CABHPR010091312.1, read on the forward strand.
GAACTACCAGATGTGGATGGGCACCAGGAAATGAATCCAGGTCCTCTGCGAGAACACTGTGTGCAGCCTGGAGGTGGTGGCACAGCCTTTAGTCCCAGCACTCGGGAAGCAGAGCCAGGCAGATCTCTGTGAGTTCGAGGCCAGCCTGGTCTACAGAGCGAGATCCAGGACAGGCACCAAAACAACACAGAGAAACTCTGTCTCATAAAAACAAACAAACAAAACCTGTGTGCTCTTTACCCTGAGCATCTCCTGAACCCCACACACACTGTTTTTAATTACAATGGACTTGGACCAGAAAATAATGTCAACAATCAAGCTTTAAAAGAAAACAGGGGCTGGAGAGATGGCTCAGAGGTTAAAAGCAGTGGTTGCTCTTCAGAGGTCCTAAGTTCAATTCCCAGCAACCACATGGTGGCTCACAACCATCTAAAATGAGATCTGATGCCCTCTTCTGGCCTGCAGGCAAACATACAGACAGAACACTGTATACATAATAAATAAATAAATCTTGAAAAAAGAAAACAAAGTCTGGAAAGATGATCCATCAGTTAAGAGCACTAGCTGCTCTTCCAGAGGACCCAGGTTCAATTCTCAGCACCCACATGGCAGCTCACAGCTCTCTGTAACTCCAGTTCCAGGGATCCAAGACCTTCTTTTGGCCTCAGAGGACACTGTGCACACACAGTACAGGTACACAAACATATGCAGGCAAAAACACTCTTACACAGAGATAAAAAAAAATACATCATTGTACTAATGAATGAAGGAGTAGAGCTGGAGCCGGGCGGTGGTGGCGCACGCCTTTAGTCCCACCACTCGGGAGGCAGAGGCAGGTGGATCTCTGTGAGTTCGAGGCCAGCCTGGGCTACCAAGTGAGTTCCAGGAAAGGCACCAAAGCTGCACAGAGAAACCCTGTCTTGAAAAATGAAAAAAAAAAAAAAAAAAGAATAGAGCAGGAAACTAAGCAGTGGCAGAACCCCTAGCCAGCATGTTCAAAGTGTCCTGTCAGATTCCCAGCAGCAAAATCATAATCTGTAGAGTGCAGCCCTGGGGAGACAGAGGCAGGCGAAGCTCTGTAAGTTCCAAGCCAGCCAGCACTACCTGGTGAGACACTTTCAAAAACCAAACCAAACCAAACCAAATTCTCTGTTGGACACACCCCAAGAGGCTAAGAAAAAAATAAAGAAAATTAGAAAGTGTTAAATAAAAATTAAAATACATTAAACTAAAATATGTAAATAATTGAAATAACATGAGATACAGTTAAAGACAATAGGAAAAATAACTTTAAATGTATAGATTAGGAATGAGGCTGAAAATTACTAAGCAATGACATAAAGGAAGAAAAATGAAACTCAAAGATGGTAGAGTGCGATGCACAGAATCAGTAGTCAGTAAACGCTGAGCCGGTAGAACTGAGTCCTTGAAGAAAACTAAATGAATGAATCAGGAGCCAGGAATGGTGGTTCCAGTCTGAAATCCAGCACTTGGGAGTTTGATGAAAAGGGAGCTCGAGTTTGAGGTCAGCCTGGGCTACCCAGGGAGTTTCTAGTCTAGCCCAAGCTCTACAACAAAAGTCAGCTTCAACCAGTTGTTTATATAGGAGTGCAACGGTAACGGAGTCTAACAGCACAATAAGCACAAGGAAAGGCAAAGCACTCCAGGAATGCAAGTGCGATTTGACATCGGAAAATCAGTGTCATCCATCACATTAACGGCATGGGAGAAAAATCCCAACAGTTTCCGAAAAACCACTTCATAAAATTGAATTCCCGTGTTTGCTTGTTTAATTAGTAAACTAGGGACTGGAGAGATGGCTCAGCGGTTAATATTGCTGCTGGTCTTGTAAAGGACCTGCATTAAGGTTCCCAGCACCCATGTCAGGCAGCTCACAACCGCCTGGAACCAGCTCCAGGCAATCTGACAGGTTCTCCTGGCTTCCAGGGCACCTGCACACACATAGCATATTCCCATGCAGTGACACACACACACACACACACACATATGTAAAAATGAATCTTTTTAAATCAATAAACTAGAAGTGAAATCGTATTTAACATAGTAAGTTATATATATCACACACTTCTAGGACATGGTGGATGTGCCACTGAAGTGTTGAAAACCTTTCAGTTGAAATCAGGACATGGGAGTTGCCTGCAACATTGTCCTGGAAGTCCTGATCAGAATAAAAAAAGGAAAGTTGAAAGGATGAAATAAAACAAAAGATCTGCAAATGAATGAGGAGGCCTGCTGGTGCATACCTGTAATTCCAGCGACTCCAGAGGCTAAGGCAAGAGGGTCACAAGTTCAACGCCATCCTCAGCAACTTAAAAAGATTCAAAGTTTAAAAATTTGTGCGTCTAAAAATGTACACATTAGTCCTAGAAAACACTGTTCGTAGTGGAGGAAATGCTGGATCAGGTTCATCAGAGGAACAGAACTCATAAAATCAATACATATTACAAGAGGATTTCTCAGACTTGCATACATGATTTGGGCTGGGTACTTCAACAATGGCTGCCTTCCCACTATTGAGGCTGAGAGCCTGGTAGCTGCTCAATCCAGAGAACAGGTGCTAAAGGCCTGGAGGATTCCTGGAAAGCAGCTGATCTTCAGCCTGTGTTGGAAGACTGAAGAAGCTGTGTTCTGATGTCAGCAAAAAAGGGCAGCGGCATCTGCAAAGTGACCGAACTGGAGAGCATGACCAGAAGACAACTGGAAGCAAGCAGGAAAAGTGCAAAGGCTTTCCCCCAGGGAGCCCCTTTGATCTGGTTGCTACCAGAAGCCACTGACCATATTTAGAATGGGTCTTCCAACTTCACGTCACCTGATCAAGTCAGTCCTTTATAGGTGTGCCTAATGGTTTATCTCTTAGCTGATTGTACATCCAGTTAAGTTGGATGACCAACATTAACCATCCCAAATACTAATGCTTGTGAAGTATAAAATGGATAAACAATTGTGTAATACATTCATCTGCAGAATACTATATGCCAGTAATTATTGCTATATGAGCAATATAGGTGAATCTCATGAACATGATGTTAAGAGAAAGAAGCTAGAGCAGAGTTCATCTTGCAATATGCCATTGATATATGAGTGGAGATGGGCAAACCCAGTCCATGGTATTAGAAGTTAGGATGGTGGCTGCGTTTAGAAGGGAGAGAGAACGTTTGGAAGGGAATGTGCAGAAGGGGGATAATAAGTGCGTTTTTAAAAGTGTGCCTGTTTTGTGATTATTCATTGACCAATACATACCTGTGTGATTCATTTTACTATAGATGATATACCACATTACAAAGGCCTCCAAAAAGTAAACAACAAAACAAGTAATAACAGAATGGGAATTAGGAAAGTCTTGTGACAATACACATGGAAGTCATTAAAAGGTTTCTGTGCCGTATGTGGTGATGTGTGCCTTCAATCCCACACTCCAGACACTGAGGAAGGGAAGAAGAGTGAGAGGGAAAGACAGGAAGAGGGGAAAGGAAAGGATGGAAGAGAGAGACAAAAAAGAAGAAATAAGAAAAAAGTTACCACCTTTATTCTAAGTGGTTAGCAGTGTCATGTTGTGAGGGCCTAGACTTGACTTTACAGGCTCCGTCTTAGGGAAAGGGCCACGATCTCAGACCACCTGCTGTACTCGATTCTCAGGAATGTGCCATGACAACTCGAACAGATACAGAGCAGTATCCTCCTGCAGACATTCTGTCAGCACTTTATGGCTCTTGAAGATATCTAGATAATCCTGCTGAGCAGTCCAGATAATCCTGTTCAGCGGGTTGTGGTTTCCCAATGGTTTCAAATGTGGTTTCGCGCCCAAAGTCTAGACCAACAGTTTTAAAAAATCACCTTGCCCCATATCCCTTCTACCCAGTCCCAAGCATGTAATTCCCGGTGTGTGGTCTTTCTCTATAAAAACCCTCTACACCTGGGCTCGTGGCCGCCACCACATTTCCATCATCTGCCGTGCAGTGGCCCAGGTTGGACCTGAATAAAAGGACCCTTGTGTGCTTGCATCAGAAACCGGCTCCTTGGTGGTCTCTGGGGGTTTCGAGAAATGGGTACAACAATGTTTCCTACTTTGCTTTCTGTTGATGTCATAAACACCACTGCTAAAGAAGAATTTGGGGAGGAAAGGAGTATTTTATGTTCCACTTCCAGGTCACAATCCATCACTGAGAGAAGTCCTGGCAGAAGCCATGGAGGAAAACTGCTTACACATTGCTCCCTAGCCTCTGCTCATCTTTCTTACATAGTCCAGGACCCCCTGCTTAGGGATGGAACAGCCACGGTGAGCTAAGCTGGCCCACATCAATTAGCAATCAAGAAAATGCTCCCATAGGCCAGTAATCAAGGCGGTCCCCCAGTTGAGACTTACTCAGATAACTCTGGGCTGTGTTGAGTGGACAGCAGAAGATAACTAAATCCTATGTTCACTTTGTGGCGGAGCCAATCTCCAGATCTGCTTTCACCTTGAAAAACTGAAACTGTGTTCATTAAACAAGAATCCACTTAGCAGGACCGCTTTCCCCTCCTCAGGGCTGCTCAAGATTGCAGTGTATGCAGATAGACATGTCCTCTGGATGTCTCCTTCAGGGCGTGTTTGGCTGGCTCCCACCTTTTGGCTGTTTCGAATAGTGCTGCTGTGAATGTGTGTATGAGCATGTCTTTCCGAGACATGGCTTTCTGTTCTTGGCAAACTTCTGGATCACATTACTATGGCAGCATATGGTAGAAGTTGCCATACTTCTTCCTTCAGCACTGGCCCCCTGGGTTCCAGTACCGCCACACCCTCTCCCATACAGTGCTTTCTGGGGTTTTGATAGCAGCCGTCCTAACAGGTGGGATTTCAAGGGGGAAGGGTTTTTGTTTGTTTGTTTGTTTGTTTGTTTGTTTTTTGAGACAGGGTTTCTCTGTGTAGTTTTAGTGCCTGTCCTGGATCTCACTCTGTAGACCAGGCTGGCCTCGAACTCACAGAGATCCGCCTGGCTCTGCCTCACGAGTGCTGGGATTAAAGGCGTGCGACACCAACGCCCGGCTGGGTGAAAGTATTTTTAAAGAAATTTGTTTGCAATGCTATGAAAATGAATAAAAAAATCTCAGAGGAGATTCTTAGCAAAACTTAAAAGCCCAAAAGTGTCTTAAGGGGCCAACGACCCAGTCAAACCAACAGCAACAGAGTAAGTGAGAGCATTCATTTGAATAGTAGCTTTAAAAATGTTCGCCTGACAAATGGATGGAACTAGAAAGTATCATCCTGAGTGAGGTAACCCAGACTCAGAAGGACGAACATGGTATGTACTCACTCATAAGTGGATACTAGATATAAAGCAAAGGACAATCAGACTGCAACCTACAGATCCAGGGAGGCTACCTAGCAGGGGAGACCCTAGGATGACTATGGCTTATAATAAGTTTTGGTTTTACCCAATCATTGGGCAAGCTTTAGTGAAACATTTCACTATTAGGATAAGAATTTTGTACTGTAAATAAATAAATAAATAAATAACACACCAATAAATAAATAAATATAAAAATGTTTGCCTGAACCATGTAATTTGACATCTGTTGTGACCTGAATTTTATTTGAAGACAAGGTCTCACACTGTAGTGTAGGCTGGTCTCAAATTCACTGTCTTGAGTTCATGGCCCTCCTCCTGTCTCAACATGAGTGCTGGCATAGACATGAGCCACCAGTAGCCAGGCAGGAAGTATAGGTGGGGTGACCAAACTAAGAACGCTGGGAAGAGGAAGGGTGGAGTCAGAAGTCGCCAGCCAGACACAGAGGGAGCAGGAGATGAACGTGCCACGCTAATAAAGGTACTGCCATGTGACAGAGCATAAATAAGAAATATGGGTTAACTTAAAATGTAAGAGCTTGTTACTAATAAGCCTGAGTTATAAGCTGAGCATTTATAATTTATAGTAAGCCTCCAAGTCAATTATTGGGAAGTGGCTTCTGGGTATTTGGGAACAGGTGGGAGGGAGAGAAATGTCTGTCTACAACCTTGAACTTCTGATCCTCCTGCCCCCACCTCTGGAGTGTTGGAAATATAGGCATATACCATCATGTCCAATTTTATATGCTGCTGTAGATCAAACGCAAAGTCTCATGCATGTTAGGCAAGCACTCTGCCAACTGAAGTATATCACCAACCCTGGCAGTTCTGTTTTGTTGAAAGGGAGAAGTCATAGTGTTAGGGTCTGCAAGAAGTCCTACAAAAGACCACCATCCACATATGCAATCAACAAGAGCATTTAGTGCTTGAGAGTAAGAGTTCCAGCATGCTGGGGCTGCACATCTGACACAAAGGTAAAATGGTGACCTCAAGAGATGCTCACAGGCACCTTTTATACGTAGCTAAGGGAAGTTGAAGGGACAGTTAGGTCATCTCAGACATGATTGGTTAAACAAGCAGCAGTTACAGTAATACATCTCTGTTTTTTGTTTGTTTGTTTGTTTGGTTGGTTGGTTGGTTGGTTGGTTTTTTGAGACAGGGTTTCTCTGTGTAGCTTTGGAGCCTGTCCTGGATCTCACTCTGTAGCTGGCCTTGAACTCACAGAGATCCACCTGCCTCTGCCTCCCAAGTGCTGGGATTAAAGGCATACACCACCACCGCCTGGCCATTAATACATCTCTGATTGGCTAAGGTTAGCAGGGACAGGCTAGGGTTACAGTTTTACCATCTTTGGTCAAGTTTGGTCAAGTTCCAAAGGTGGGTAGAGGATTTGTCCCTATATGGTCATTGCCTTGAGATACTGTAGGGGATGGCCCAAGCTCTCTTGGTACATGCTATCTCCCTCATTACTGCTGTCAGGGGCTTTGAGGATTGTCCATTGTTCCTGGTTCTTTCAGAAACAGCTTACTCGGTCTCAAGAAACTGAAACTGAGGCCTGATCTCTGACAGAAGACTGAGTAGCCTGTTATGGCGTCTGTTCAGCTCTCTCAATAGTAGCCATTCTGAATAGGTGAAATGGAATATTTTGTTTCTGAGACAGGGTTTTACCATGTTTCCTTGGCTGTCCTGGAACTCGTTCTGTGGACCAGGCTGGCCTTAAACTCTCAGAGATCTGTCTCCTGATCTCTGGGATTAAAGGTGTGTGCCACCACTGCCTGGCATGAAATGGAATCTTAATGTAGTTTGATTTGATTTGCATTTTCCTAATGGATAGAAATGTTGAGCATTTTTCATATACTTATTTGTTATTTGAACTTTAATTTTTTTAATTTAAAAATTGTATGTGTATGTGTGTGTGTGTTACATGAGGCCTGAAGAAGGGCATCAGATGCCCTGGAGCCAGAGTTATATAGGCAGTTGTAAACCACCCAGTGTGGGTGCTGTGAACCAAACTCAGATCCCTTGGATGAGCAGGAAGTACTCTTAACTGCTTTGCCATCTCTCTAGATGCACCATTTCTACCTCTTTGGAGAGAGTCTGTTCAGATCAGATCATTGGCCCATTCATTTACTGGATTATTTAACTTTTGATAACTTTTTAAATCTTTTGTATATGTTGAATTAATCATTTTTTCAGATAAATAACTGACAATAATATCCTCCATTAGGATTTCTCTTTATTTTAATGTTTCCTTTTCTGTGGAAGAACTTCTTAAATTTAGTTCTATTTATAAATTCTCACTTTTATTTCTTGAGCTATTGGAATTCTATTAAGAATGCTGCTTGGACATATAGCTTAATGAGTTTCCCCTTTTGTTCTAGTACTTTCAAATTTTAAGATTTTTTTTGTTGTTGTTGTTTGTTTTTCAAGACAGGGTTTCTCTGTGTAATAGCCCTGGCTGTCCTGGAACTCTCTCTGTAGACCAGGCTGGCCTTGAACTCACAGAGATCCACCTGCCTCTGCCTCCTGAGTGCTGGGATTAAAGGCCTATGCCACCATTACCTTGCCCAAATTTTAAGATTTTTAATGTCATCAAGTTATGTGATTTAATAAAATTATGGAATTGTAATAAGCACAGCTGTCATGAAGATTTTTAAAGAAATAAAACCATGAACGGTATGCCCTGGACATCTGCTGTCCCTGTGTTTAACACCAGTCAGCATGATGAATCAGTTACTTACGAGAACTTCTAATGTAATAATCTAGCATGTCAATTATGAGAAACTGGGAAATGAGCAAAATTAAACTATGAAAATGAAATTGTTATGATAGTACAGCACAAGATACTTGGCTTTTTTTTCTTCTTCTTTCTTTCTTTTTTTTTTTTTTTTTTTCCAGAGCTGAGGACCGAACCCAGGGCCTTGAGCTTGCTAGGCAAGCGCTCTACCACTGAGCTAAATCTCCAACCCCCCCCCTTTTTAATCAACTTTATTACATCTTCAAGATCCCTGTCATATATTAACGACCATGTCCTCTCTATTCGCTTAGCCTTTCTGTGGGGGCGTTTACCCACCAACCCCACAGTTCCCCGGAGTTTTCTTGAGTGTGAGCAGCAGGAAATATTAGATAGAAGGATTTATTGCAGAGAATCTTGCGGAGATAAACAGATAGAAAATAAAGGATAGCCTCGAGAGGGCCTGGGACCTTTTCCAACGGCCCTGACTGTCTCTGCCCCAGGGTATTTATAGAGACGCCAAGGGGTGGAGCAAATGACCTCCTCCCCCAGCACAGCCAAGTGCAGACCATCTCAGACACCTGCACTCAGGCCCGTGGTCCTAATCATCCTCTATGCGGACCTGCTGGGCAAAGCCATGAGGAACCCGAAAACGGGCTCCCACAGGTCCCCCTTTCTTAATATAGAAAAAATAACTAATTATTAATGGCTTACAGCAATCTCCATAGCTGTTACACCTCCCAGTATGGGAGTAGAGGATGATAAAGATGGCATTTCTCTTTTGAATTAGGTCCAAGGTGACCACAGCAGTCTTTAGCTGCATCAAGCCCTTTCTAAACCAAAAACTTAATGCAATCGCAAACTTAAGGAATCCCTTAGCTTCATCATTACCATTAACAGGTTAACATAAATATTGCTATACATAGTCACAATTCTCCCAATCTTACAACTCAAAGCAAACTCTTAACAGAACCATTTGAATTAGCATATATGGTGCTATATATAGTCAACAATTTTCTCAGTCTTACAATTTTAACTCTTAATCATTTGAATTTTCTTGCTAACAGAACTTAGGAAAAACTTCGATGTATTCACATCAAACTTAAATATTTCCTTAACTCCACAAAACCAGGGTACATTAATATCAATAGGTTAAATATACTTTCTGCAAACATAATTCAACCTTAATTCACTCATAACTCCTCCTTTTCTTTATAATTTTTTAAACAAAATCTCAAACCTAGTTAGAAAAAACCCAAATTTATACAATTCCTACAAACCCATATTGAAAAGCAATATTCTCAATCTAACCATTAATACTTTGAAAACTTTTAGCAAAACATCCAAAAGCAGTTTCTTAATAAAACTCTTTGCTGGGCGGTAGTGGCACACGCCTTTGATCCCAGCACTCAGGAGGCAGAGGCAGGCGGATCTCTGTGAGTTCGAGGCCAGCCTGGTCTCCAAAGCGAGTTCCAGGAAAGGCGCAAAGCTACACAGAGAAACCCTGTTTCGAAAAACCAAAAAACAAAACAAAACAAAAAAACAACAAAAAACTCTTTATACTTTAAAAGTAGTCTCTTAGTATACCCCATTTGTATTTCTTACTAACAAAACATGACATTAATCCACTCAAACAATTTTTGAAATTGGACTAATGAATATTAACTCTCCCTTTTCTTTAAATTTTTTTAAGCAAAATCTCAAACCTAGTTAGAAAACCCAAACTTTTCCATTTAAACAGTTCCATTTGTAACACAAAACCAGTTCTGTACGTAATTCCATTTTTACATAAACAGTTCCACAAAACAATTGCATTTTTTTTGGGGGGGGGGGGTTTGAGACAGAGTTTCTCTGTGTATCTTTGTGCCTTTCCTGGAGCTCGCTCTGTAGACCAGGTTGGCCTCAAACTCACAAAGATCCTCCTGCCTCTGCCTCCCGAGTGCTGGGATTAAAGGCGTGCGCCACCACCGCCCGGCCAACAATTGCATTTTTAACACAGAACAATACATGAATCACCAGCATATATGCATACACAAAACTGCATCTTGAGTCAAGGTAGAAACAATAAATTTCTTCATTTAAACAGTTCCATTTTTAACCCAATTCCAGAAAACAGTTCCTAGGTCATTACTATAAGTAAGCTCAAAATTGTCCCATTGCAGTGAAATCTCTATTGTTCATTTCATTTCTTAAGTCCCAAAATTCAAATAATAAATTCTGGTATCAGCCTTCCAAATATTAATAAATCCATAACAAAAATCTTTTTGTAGTTTTATCTCATTTTAAGTTCAAAAAGTTCAAAAAAATGTAAATTCTGGTATCAGGCTTTCACTTCCAAATATGAAGAGATGTTTTACAACCAAAACTTTTTGCAGTTAACAATTTTAGTTCAAACAAGCATCTCTGCAACTTTTGTTCTCACAGACAGAGACCTTTCTAGGTACGGTAGTATTCTAAACCGTACTGTTTTTGATGTTAGCTCAGGTTTTTCTGTGTTGCGTTGATTTTCCACGGATCTCAGCTGCAGATGCCTTGTGCTGGTTCTGGCGTCCGCCATTCTTAGCGGCTTCTGGAGCTTTTGAAACCATTCAGACTGCCTGCTTTGCAGTCTACTAGTGGACACTACCTTCTGTGTCTCAGATTCTTTTGCCATATACATTAAGAATAGACTCACACTTAACATTTACACTTTTTTACAAACTCACATATAACATGTGCTTAAGCATAAACTCACACTCAACATTTACACATTTTTACAAACTCACATATAACATTAACATCTACTTATTTATACTCTTTAAGGAAACTATAGAACTACTTTAGCAAATATATTTCTTATTACTTCTTATATACTTCTTATATTCATTCCATCTTATTTCTTATTTAAACTTACATTTACAACTAACATCTTTACTTCTTACAAGCTTATTACTACATGTCTTAAGACTACCTTAGATACTTCTTACAAGCTTATATTCCTAAAGGAACTCTATGGATCTATTTTCTACCATTAGCATATATTTAACTTAGCAAACACCTAAAGATTTCTTAACACAGATCTAACAAGACAGATTTTTACAAACTCACATATCTTATTTTCATCTTTTTCTACTTCTTACTCTTAATTATTATCACTATCTCTATTAGAAAGATTCTCTTAACTAGACAGGAAGTACATACATCATTTCTAAAGTTTAGAGTTTATAGTCAGCTTTGCTATACAATACTGGGATTTAGTGAGTGTTGTCGTTATAGAGTTGTGATAGTTGTTGCTAGGGGATTGTAACATTCTCGGAACGAAGCCACACCCCAAAGTTGCCAGTTCTCTCAGCCGTTCCGGAACGGCTGAGATGCACTGTCAGCGGTAAACGGTTTTTAACTAGAGGCTGTCCCTTCACCCAAATTCATAATAGCTCCCCTAAGTGCTTCAATTCAGACAAACATTTCTATTACAGCAGTTCTTTTGATTCATTCTACCGAAAAACTTCACTTCACGCTGAGGGTGAAATTACTGTATTTAGCTGCTGTAAAGCTCTTCGCCAAATACTGCACAGCTATTAGGTGATATAAAGTATTTTTTCAAAGGAGCTAGTAAAGCCAAAAGCAGCACAGCTCCAAACTCTTATTTCCTCACTGTTTGCATTAACCAGTGACAAAACCTCAGAAACACTAATCGGGCCACTTTCGTTCTGGTTCCTTTATAGGAACGTCATTGGAGCTGACCCTTCCTTAGTTCCACGCTCCTTACCAGACGCTCCAGTAACCACCGAGCTTCATTCTCCTCTTGTGAAAAAACACAAACATGTCCTCGACCCCATATTAACACAGGATCAGGACCCTTCCATAATCCCGAGCAGAGATCTTTCCATTTCACTTGAGCAGAAGTGGCTTCGGTGCCACTGTGCCAAAATCTATCTGCGGCAGACTGCTCACGGACATCCATGTTCAAAAAGTTCAGAACAAAAAGAGCATGATTTAATGCATTATGTGGAGATTGAGGGTAAATTTCTTCCTTTCATTTTTTGAAGTTGTATTTCAAGACTACTATGAGCCCTTTCTACAATACCTTGTCCCTGAGGATTATAAGGAATACCTGTTTTATGTATGATTCCCATTGGGTACAAAATTGTTGAAATGCCTTACTACTATATCCAGAACCATTATCAGTTTTAATAATTTTTGGTAAACCCATATACGAAAAATACTTCAAGCAGTGCATAATTACATGTTTTGTAGCTTCCCCAGGTTGTGCACTAGCCATTAAAAATCCTGAATAAGTGTCAATGGTCACATGTACATATCTTAATTTGCCAAATTTGGCAATATGAGTAACATCCATTTGCCATAGATGATTGGGAAGAAGACCTCAAGGGTTTACCCCTAAGTGAGGGACAGGAAAATATTTTGGACATACCCCGCATCATTTAACTATTTGACGAGCTGCTTCTTTGGCAAGATTGAATTACTTTCTCTTAAGCTTTTGCTATTTTGATGATGAAGAGCATGTGACTGTTGAGCCATTTCCACTTGGGATAATGCTACTCTCTTTGTTAGCTTATCAGCCATTGCATTACCCTCAGCTAAAGGACCAGGAAGATTGGAGTGAGCTCTAATGTGGCCCACAGAGCATGGCAGCTTTCTTTTGTGAATAGCGTCTTGAATTTGTTGAAACATTTTGACTTGATTGTTGTTAGTTCCAATATTTTCACCCAAACTGTTACTATTCAAAGGAGTCAAGAACATAGATGTTCTTTCATGAAACATATCCTTCATTAGCTTACTCTGAGAAAAAGCATTTTCAGGATTTAGTATTTTCACTTCATTAGCTTTAACTCCTGATATTAGCAGCTGTGGTATTTAGCATTGATTTCTTATAAGGAACTTTCAGGTGAAGCAACTATTTTTTTAAGACAGATTTTTCTGAAGTTTGTTCCCCATCTATAAAGCAGTCATTTTTTTTGAATGCCTGTTTCCTTGTCTCCTTATTAGATTTGCAAAGGAATCACTCATTGCAGGCTGTTCATTCAAGGCAAAGAACTTCTTAAATTTCAACATAAGTTTTCTTCATATGTAAGACAACGTTCAGTGTATAAACTGCTTTCCCTTGTTTTAAGAATTTTAAAGTGGCTTGTTTGCTCTTATAGGTAGCTTTTTGTCTGATCTGAGTTCTCAAGAGGTAAGATTAAGCTTTCTAGCATTGCTTTGAAAAGAAACTTCATTCTGAGCTGAAAAGTTTTTGGACAGTATTGCCATCTTTAGCTGAAATACTACATTTCCCAGAATGCATTTCCCTTATATCAGTCCCTTATTGCAAGTTAGCTTTTGGACTTCATTTCCCATAGTTCTTTTCGGGTCTGAGAGTCCACTGGTTCTCTTTTACCAGACTTGCTTACAAATTCTTGCCTGGGAGGTTTGAACAAAGTTTTTTGCTTTTGCAATGGGAGATTTGAACAAGCATTTTACATTTTCAGCTATGGCACATTGGGAGATTCCTATTCTCTCCTCAGCTGGCTTTAACAGGTGTCTCTCCTTCATCAGACACTGGCCCCCGAATCAGAACTGCACCTGCCTCGTTAGTGTGCATTGAGGTGGGCAATTTCTGATAGCAACTTTCCTCGGGGCTTGTGTTTGCCTTAGCCAGTCAGTGAAAAACATTTGCAATAGAGCTTTTCCATAGCTTCTTCAGAGATTTTCTCCCACTGATTTTATTCTCATTTTTCTTGTTCCTATCCCCCCAGATGCAGAGCTTCAGATATCTCAGGCTGCTCTGTTCCTCTGCTAGCTGCCTTTGGAGGTAGAGGCTTTCTTCCCCCTGAATCTGCCTCAAATTCTAGCAGCTTTTTCAGATCGTGCATTTTCTGGGGAGGAATCTGTCCCCTCTGTTTCTTCAGAGTCTTTCTCTCTGACAGTTCCCAGTTTGGCCTCAGTTTATCCCCTCTGCCCCAGAAACAGTTTCTGACACTACAGTGGTGGCTTTCCCTGCTACTGAAGGTAGGGGCTTTTTGTCTGTTTCTGTTTTCGGGGTCTGTGTGGTTTGCGTACAGACCGAAAATCTAACAAGGGAGGTTTTTGCCATCTCCAAGCTCACATTAGGACAGTTGTTTTGCCTCATCAGGCCTTCACCTGGCCCAATCCCCCAGTGGGTTGGGTTTGCTTGTCTGGGTGCTCAAGGACAGAGCTTATGCCAGAGGCAATCACCCCTCAGGGCTATACTCCCTCATCTCAGGGAGTCAGTTGAAACAAAGCTTTTCTCAAAGAGGTGTTTTCTCTGACAGAAAAGAAAGCTTTACTCCTGGATAGTTCTGTTCTGCCCTGGCTGGGCTCTTTCCCCAGACAGCGTTCTGACTCAGCAGCACAACTGCTTCAGACACAGTTCAGCTTTACTGTTTTCCCAGAAAAGTCCTTACTCTGATAGGAAAGCTTTCCTCAGATTTCCTTTTGTAGCTGTGGACACTGCATAATCCCACCTAGCAACACAGGACTTGTAGGAAAGTGGACAACTGTGCTGTTCCCACCGGCTTTAGCTTTGTTTGTTCATTAGCAATCTTCCCCTGGGTCCTGCACCTTCCTGCCTCAGCAATGTGCTCCAGGAAGTTTGCAACTGCAGGAACCCTAGTATCCCCGAAATGCAGTCGCCTCTGGGTTTTTGTCAGAAGCGAGCATACAATGCTAACAGTTTGCATTGCTTCAGGGGATCTTTGCTTTAGGAAGATTACAAGCGCCTTCTCATTCTGAAACGCTCACTCAAACACAACCCTTGATGCCTCAGCTTGACTGTAACTGAAAAGCTTGGCTTTTTTGCTTTTCTCAGGTAAAGTTTCCTGCCCTTTTTGGGCTCTCTGTAGCTCTTTACCCACACTCTCCCAAGCGTTTCCCTCAGGATACTGACCCACTGTCTTTTACTAGCTTCAAGAGACAGAGCTTCGAAGAGGCTTTTAGGAACTTGTCCCTGCCTCCTGCATTGCAGGGAGGATTTTTAAAGCTTGAAAGAGAACTTAGAGAGGTTTTGCTGTCTTAAAAAGTTTGTTGTTTTCCCTTAGAGCTAATCACAGGTGGTCCCATACTAATATCTTCAGGTGATTCTAATTTTTGTCCTTCTGAGAAAGTTAAAGGCTTTAGTTTTTAAGTTTAAGAGCTTTTGAGAAAGATTAAGGCTTTTTAGAGATTTTTTTCCCCCAAATTTTCCAAGAAAAGCTTTTAGTTTAAGGGAAAGATTTTTT
>CABHPR010091314.1:0-11070 GCA_902168415.1 Peromyscus melanophrys
AGAGAGAGAGAGAGAGAGAGAGAGAGAGAGAGAGAGAGAGAGAGAGAGAGAGAGAGAGAAAAGCATCCATGCTAAGAGAGAATGAGGCACACGTAGAAAATTCCACAGGAACTGGGTGAGATGGTCAGGGAGAGCTTCCTTGAGGATATGGGCTTTGGGCAGGAATGAAGTTTTGAAAGGGAACTAGACGAAGGTGAGGTGAATATGAAAACTGGGACTCTTGTCAAAGTATGGTCTCAATTATCAAGATAGCGTTTAGGCCTGGATTTTATATACATATTCATGTATAAATATAAATACGTATGTACAGCCTGTGTATTTTATAAGTACAGTAATGAAGAGCTCAAATGACAATGGACATGTGTAATATTCACTTTATACCACACGCTGCACTCTATGTAAGTCACTGAACCCACGTGACAGCCTTGTGACGTGGGTACAGTCCTTACCGCATTGCAGATGAGGAAACCAAGGTGCAGTGAGCTTAAGCAACTTGCTCCAGGTTGTATAAGAAAAATGAGATGTGTTAATAGATAAGATTTACTAACCAGGGGAGGTGCCAGGGCTGTGGGAGTTTTTGAATGAGCATACACAACCTTTCAGGGGTGGGGCTGAGTAGTTTGTCGGGGAGGAAGCAGTTTGATTTGCTAAGAGCATGAAGAAGAATGTTCTAGAATCCTTCATGGCATTAAATCCAGCCCATCATTTCACAGAGGGAAAGACAGAGGGCAGAGGTTTTATCATTTGTTCAAGGTCATCCATCTGGAGCGAGTGCCTGTCAAGTCCAAAGTGGGTGCTGCCAATAATATTAGCATTTCCAGAAGGATCATGGTTACATGGACAGTGCCTAGAGCTCCTTACAGCTTACAGATGTGCTGTGTGTGTGTGTGTGTGTGTGTGTGTGTGTGTGTGTGTGTGTGTGTGTGTGTGTGTACCTGCCCATGTGTGCATATGTGGAGATGCACATGCATGTGTGCATACATGCAGAGCCAGAGGTTGATGCTGAGTGTCTTCCTCAGTTGCTCTCCACCATAATTTTTGCAACAGGGCTTCTCACTGAATCTGGATCTTCTCAATCAGGCTAAACTGGCTGAAGATAACCCTGGGGTGTGTCCACCTCCCCAGCCCTGGGGTTAGAGGTACATGCTGTCATATCCACTTTTACAAGGGTGCCAGGGATCCAAACTCAGGTTCTCATGCTTCTGTAGTAAGCATTTTACACACTAAGCCATCTTTCCATCTCCAAGTGCTGTTTTGATCATGGTGGTCACTCACATCACCTGGAAGAAGTAGGGATGTGCTGGAAGTACATGGGACATAAACTGATACTTTAGACTAAGTATGGCATGGGTTCCCATGGGAGCCAGCACCTTCAGGACCTCACATGATCCTGGTGGTGAAGTCAGAGCAGCAAAGGCCCCTGCCCTCTCTCTAGCATGTGGTGATTGTGCAGGTGTCCAAGCTTAGTTTTGGAAAGTCATATTCTTAGCACCATGGTGGCTCTAGTGTGCAAAGCATGCTGGGAGTGAGGGGGCATTTGCAAGGAAGTTTGTTATCCAGGTCTAAGGAGGAAGGCAGGAAAATAATTTGAGTTAAAGAGGGAAGAGAGAAGCCAGTGAAAGAAGACAATTAATTACAGGTTGAGAGAAAGCCCATCTTAAGTTCACTGACATCCACACCAGCATGGCCAGTGACCCTGAAGAAACTGGCATGGCTCACCAGGGACACACAGGGCTTGCTTTGCCCATGATGCCTTCAGGCCCCTACCCTGTTTGTCCCATCAAACTCCACGGGGCTACCGACCTCTTTCTTGGCCTCTCTCCCAGCCAGATCCCTACAAGGATCCACAAATGTTTACAGCACCAGTGATTGGCAAATTACAATCAGCGGGATTCTGTAAACATCCCTTCCAAGTGTGTAACAGCCAAGAGCTTTCTGCTTACCAGGCGACTGACTCCAAAAGGAACTTTCAGAATACTGTAGCTCCTCAGTCATCAAGGTAGACTATCATCTTCCTCTGCAAGATTAGGGAAATCCAGATGTTGACACTACCAGTGGCCCAAGCCTTAATGGAGACACAGTGCCGGAGTCAGGCAGGATGCACCTCTGCACTGTGCTAGCAAATGACCCTACTGTCTCAGCAGCACAGACAGTGAGGAATGCCGGACTTCAGCTGCTCTGACTCTTAGGGACGAAAGCAGTCAGAAGCTGGGCTGTTGCTGGTCACCTCGAAAGACATGTATAGGGTTCTATGAGGATTTAAGATAGAGTTGCAACATCCATGTCTTCTAGAATCTTCTGTCATTTTCCCCACCACTGACTTGATTCCTCTATATTTATTCTTTATCATATTTTATGTGTGTGCTTATGTGTATAGATGTATGTGTGTGCATGTGGAGCCTGGAGGTCAATCTCCCATGCCATTCCTTAGGCACCTTCCACTTTTTTTTGGAGACATAGTATCTCATAGGGACTTGGAGTTGACCAAGCAGTCTGGCCTGGAGCCCCAGAGATCTGCCTTCCCAGTCCTGGATTGCAAGCATGCACCACCAACCATACTTTTCCCCCTCCATTCTCTCATGGCTACTGTTTTCTATTTTAACAGGAGAGAAATTAGTTCATTACATACAGTGGACATCTCAGGGTGTCAGGGTCTTTTTTCCTTGCTGAACTCCCATTGGTTAGTGTGACTCTTTTTTTTATTATTATTAAGTTAGTTACCTGACAGTTTCATACATGTATATAATGCATTCTGGTTACTCTCCCACACACTTTTTAAAAAAAAAGATTTATTTATTATGTATACAGTGTTCTGCCTGCATACACCAGATCTCATTATAGATGGTTATGAGCCACCATGTGGTTGCTGGGAATTGAACTCAGGATCTATTGGAAGAGGAGTCAGTGCTCTTAACCTCTGAGCCATCTCTCCAGCCCTCCCACACACTTCTTAACTTGTCTTCTAGAGCCTCATGGCGTGTGAGACAAGCACATTACAGGCACTGTGTCCCCCGCCCCCAGCTCTGGTTCCTTTGTTTTTAAATTGTGGGTGCCCTGAGGTGAGCTTTTCTTCCCTTTGGTCTATCATACTGTACATGAAAAGCAGTTGATGTTTCTCCATGTTTCAGCAATTATTTGCCCCCACAGGTATGAACAGAGTTCACCAGAGAGGGTCAGGTTTGTCCCCATCCCCCCTCCCCAAACTGAGGCTGCTTGCACTGTTTAGTTATTCAGAGTAAAATTTCCAATATACAAAGGGTCTGGGGAGACAGGTGAAATCAGAGGAACATGCCATCTTGAAGGGGCCAAAAGTCAGCCCCTCCAAGGCTGTCAAAGAGCAACGGTTGTTCAGTATGTCAGGACGTCTCTAAAGCTCTGAGGCTTGAAGATCAGAGGACGACTCGCGTTAACTAAGTGCACAGTGATGATGTATGAATCTGTGATGTCAGCATACTGACTCAGCATTACAGCCCTAGACAGGCCCTTCAAGACATGGTGCCTGACCACTTACCCAGGAAGAAGTAACCTCAGGCATAATGCAGAAGAAGGTGACCACTTTGAGACAAGCTAGGGTTTATATTTTGTTTCTTTTTTTTTTAACTGGGATAAATATGCACAACATAAAATTTACCATTTTAACCATTTCGTGTATATATACAATTCAGGGGCATTAACTGCATGCACAGTGTTATCGAAGGTTCACCACTGTTTCCAAAATTTCATCAGAATCGGAAGCAGAAATTCTGTAACCATTAAGCAGTAACTCTTCGTCCTCTCCAACCCCTGGTAACCCCTGTGAAATCACATGATCTTAGTTACCTATACAAGTGAGATGACAAAAGCATTCCTTTTTTTATGGCTTCTTTCAGTTACCATGTCATCAGTGTTCATTCATATAGCATAGATCTGAATTTTGTTCCTCTTTAGGGCTGAGTAATATTCCATTTTGTGTGTCCAGACCTTGTTTCCAACTCTGGCTTTGCTGAGGCTGAGAACAGCCTACTGTCTAATGACTCTAAGTCTTCACTGGCAGAGATAGTCTTCTGTCGTTCAAATAATGATATCGTTTATAGAGGCTCTCAGAACTGTGTCTGGGATAGAGTAGCAATGCCTCAGACAGTCCTTTGTAAGACATGGCATTATAAGGCAGATGTATGGGAATGTGACACAGTTAACTGAAGTTGTTCCGTGTGTCCCTTTCTGTCATTTCAAAGGTCTTAACTGGATGAAGAACACAGATATCCAACACCTGTTAACCATGTTCCCTGCCCTCCACACCTTCCATCAGCTCTCTTCCTACACCCCACCTTGCATTTTCTCCCAACCATTTCTGTAACTAGTGAGTATCTTCCTAGATAAATAGATGCATCTCCAACTGTATTTGTTCCTTTTCCATTGCTGTGATAAAATACTCTGACAAAAAAACCAAACAAAAACAATTTGGAGAAGAAAGCGTTTATTTGGGCTTCTGGTTCCAGGTGGTACAGTCAGTCCATCATGGCGGGGAAGGTACGGCAATGGGAGTGTGAGGCTGGCCTGGCAGTCACGAAGCAGAGACATCACATTGTATAAAAACACAGGAAGCAAAGAAAGAGCAGGAAGTGGTTACAACACCTTAAAGCTTACCTCCAATGATGTGTGCCTCCAGCAAGGCTCCACTTTCTGAAAGTTTCATAGCCTTCCCCAACAGCACTGCCAACTGAGGACCAAGTGTTCAAATATATCCGTTTTTGGGGGACATTTCTCCCCAATCGCCACACTGAGCAAGGGTGTTCAAATATCTTTAAAATAGTATTCCCAAAGAGAGAAACCTCAGTGCTGTCCTTTCCAAGAATGGGTTAGTTACCTCCCCATAGTTCACAGGAGCCCACAGTAACTACTTCTTAGTCACACCTCATTTTCTAATACCAGATTGACCCAGTGAGACCACACACTCATTGTCTCTCTCCACTCACCAGACTTGACCTCAAGTGACTTTCTACCCCCACCCACTAGACTTGACCTCAAGTAATTTCTGACATTTACAAAAGATCCAAATCCATTCCAAGTGCTGGAAGAGTTCTTGCTGGCTAGGTGCTTAGTCTAAACATGCTTCCAGGGCAAGTCAAGAAGATAATCCAAAATTGAGAAAAAAATGACATTAAGATATGGTCTTGTTGTGTAGCACAGGCTAGCCTTGAATCCCCATTCCTCCTACCTTAGCCTTCTAAATGTTGGAATTACAGGTATGTACTACAGTGCCCAGTTCAAAATACTTCCAGAAACAACAAGCATCACAGATATACTGTGGCTACTTTGAAAGAGGTGGCAGTCATTCTGGAGGATAAATTATGATCCACTACATTTTTAAATGAGCCTGCTGCCTCATTACAACCCATAAATCACATGCAGCCCAACATCTTCTGGGAAGAACAGTAGCATGGGCAGCAGAGCCTGCAGCATCCCACAGCATGTGCTCAAGCTTCAGAACTCAATCTTGCAGCATCTTTCCTAATTCATTTGCAAAATTCTGAGACGTGCCGTGTGCATCCCTCTGCATTCCCATTGTAGACGTCTTCCTATTAACGAATGAACGTTTGACTTCCAATCCTGAATTTCCTGCTGGTTTAGCCTAAGGTTGTATACTGTGACAGGAATAGAAGTAGAGAGCATTAGATGCCATTGGTTCATCAAAGTGGAATTTCCCGTTGATCACTAATTACCAGGGAAGAAAGTGCTACCATCGCTACAAACCCATGTGGATCTAGGTGGTTTTTACTGCGGAGCTGATGGTCATAGAGACAGAAGGAGGCAGAAACAGCTGCCTGTTTCTACTCCATATGATAGACAACCTCATAGGATTATGAGGATTAAAAGATGTGTACAAAGTGCTTAGGACCGTGCCTACCACACAGGAAATACACACAGTTCCTAACCCACCATGGTTCGGCATAGGGATATTGAGCTTGACAATGGTACAAAAGTGATATGCATTCAGTAAAAATTATACTTTGAATTTTGCACCTGGATCAGGCTGTGTGCTACAATCTCCTCTAATGATGCTGAAAGCCGAAAGCCAGAGCCCCCCAGTTATCCATGTGATCACAGACAGCAGCAGCTGCACTATGGCAGGTGTACTCAACCTTTCAGTGCAGTAAGGCAGGGTTGTCATCCACCAAGCCCATGCTTAGAGACTTGCAACTTAATTATAAAGTAAATCTCATGGTGCTCATGTTACCGTTTTGTCTTGGACTCACACCTGTAGCACTGTGTTGCTAAGCTCTGGTACTCATCTTAAATGCATTTGGATGTAACAGCATCTTCAGATTACAATGGGTAACCTCACCCTAAGAATAGGAGGGTCTGCCTGTGTTTGCTAAATAGATCAATTTAAAAAAGACCTCTTCCTGTCAATATAGCATAAGGTGGGGAAGGAAAGTCACCAGGCTGGACAGCCCCACTAAAGACCCAAAGTGCTATTTGTTGACAGAACCAACCTTACAGAGCCTCCATCTGTTACCTGGGACCTTTGACTTGGTTGTTTTATACAGCAGTATCCTAGTGTTCTTCTCAGTCTTTCTCTATTCTCTCCCTCCCTCCCTTCCTCCCTCCCTTCCCCCTCTCTCCCTCTCTCCCTTCCTCTCTGTGTGTATATGTGTGTCTCATGTAGCCCAGGCTAGCCTCAAACTTACTATGTAGCCGAAGATGATCTTGAACTCCTGATCCTCCTGCCTCCACTTCCTGTGGCATTATAGGCACGCCCCGTCACAACCAATTTTATCCTGCACTAAGAATCAAACACGGGGCTTTCTTTGCGCATGCCAGGCAAGAACTCGACCAACTGAACCACATCCAAGCCCCTCTTTGGATTCTACGAAAGCCACTTGTGTTTATGTAGTGTGCCTGAGTTTTCAGATTTTCCACAGAGAACATGCTAGAAACCCTAGATGGTGGCGCGATTTAGTGGAGGTCTCTCATGACTTATTCTTTTCCCTTTGTGCTCTTCTTCCAGCCCAAGCTTTTGGCCAAGGAGCTTCTTGACCTCGTGGCTTCTCATTTCAACCTGAAGGAAAAGGAATACTTCGGGATAGCATTCACCGACGAGACGTAAGTGCTGTCCAGAGCCCACAGACCCCGAACAAAAGAGCAGGATGGGAAATTGCCCTCTCTCAGCTGTGCACAGCAAAATCAGCTGCAGGCCACTTGGGTCCCGTGGGAGGCTGGGGGGTCAATCCAAGTTCACCATCTGAATTTCAAAAGCCGGTGATCATGCCTGGAGCAGCCAAAGGATATAATTAGACAGATGCTAATATTGTGAAATTATTAGGTCAACGTTCTTATAATCAAGCAGATTCGTGTTCAGACCGAAATGTTTATTTTATTTTTTTTTTTTAAGTAGATCTGTGTGGGTTTGGTTTTCATTAAGGTTAAATGAAAACTTCTGGAAAGTAAATGTTTCTCTCCAGTATTGGTGAAACAATAACAGGAAGTGGAGTTGATGATAAATTCAGGGTGGAAGATGATAGCTGGTCAGTTTCACATTCTAAGCTGAAACAGAGAATACAAAATCAAAGTTCATATCACCCGTCTAATGGAAAAGTGGGTTTGCTTTCAGCAGCCTTCCAGTGTGGGTCATGTTTTATAATAAAGGAAAGGATAGGTTCATTGAAATATTTTTTTTTCTCTTGGTATATTGTTACCAAAAGAGTTTGGTGAAGATCAGCCCAAATTCTTAGATAAGAGTAAACTAAAGACTGGGGATGTAATTGAGTGGTGAAACGCTTTCCTAGCCGTGTGCAGCCCTTGGTTCTATATTAACAGGGGGTGACTGTAATTGTCTAAGGGATGCCGATAGTTCCTCGGCACAAAGAATTGAAATGAGCGGGACCAGGAAAGACAGAAGACGAAGCCACAGAGAAAGGGAAAGTAACAGCTGCATACATTCAGGATGGGAGAAGCCCAAGGCTGGAAGTGCATTAGACAGATGCCAGCCTGGGTATTTATAGGACTCCTGGGCCCGCTCCTTTCCCTCTATTGGACCTGTCTAGATACTCTCCCCCATGTCTTCCCATACTTTTTCCTCTCAGTGTTTTCTGGGAACAAGAAATAGCTGTCTCAGAGAGCCTGCCCTTACCTTCCCTGTCTGCACATGTTTCCTCAAACTCTACTTCCCCATCCCCTGCACCAGGAAACAAAACAAAACAATAACCTACTTTAAATCAAGGTTCCCTAAGAAGTCTCCTCTGTGTGTGTATTCGTGCCCACACACCCCTCCTCGTCTTTAGGATTATACACATGGTTTCCTAAAATGCTCATAAGTCAGGGTGAGGTCAGTGGTTGGGTAGGACAGTAGAGTCCAGCCCAGACCCCAGGAGTGAGGTGGGACCATTGAGGTAGGATAGCTTCTGAAATAAGAATAGGCAACTTCTGTGTTGGTCAGTGGAAGAGTGACCATGTGCATCTGTATATGGCTGTGGTCGGCCTAGCGGATCTATGAGTTGACAAGGTATCCACACACAAGCATGAGGACCTGACTGAAATCCCCAGAACTTAGATTAAAAAATAAAAGCCAGGTTTGGTGGACCACATTTGTAATGGGGAAAGTGGAGACATCTTATGGATATTCTCAGCAGAGAATCAGCCGTGCACTCAGAGAGACAGGTGAGCTCTTCTTTGTTCAGGAGGAGACAGGAAATCAGGCTAATGCTTTGGAAAGGCCTAGTATCCCTCTACAATTTCTTACACCTTTATAGGTCAGGGAAGAGTGTGGCCACCTGAGAATAGTCTCTGAGTCTCGTACCAGACAAAAGGAGTTTCTGTCACAGTTAGACATGCTCACAGCAATAGAAACTGTGGACATGAACATTTTACAGACAGATGTTTTGCGGCTAGCAATAAAAGCATACATACAAACATTTGAAATGGCAATAAAAAGTATCCTTTCTTGCTAGGTATAGTGGCGCACGCCTTTAATTCCAGCACTCGGGAGACAGAGGCAGGTGGATCTCTGTGAGTTCGAGGCCAGCCAGTGTTACCTAGAGAGACCTTGTCTCCAAAACAAAAATAAACAAAAACACTAACAACAAAAATCTTTTCCTAGCAGACAGGATCTACAGTATAACCTTTGACCAGATAGCTGTGCCAGCTTCTACTTAAGGTACTCCAGCAGGTACTTACCTTCCCAGGATAAAGAATATGCACAAGTTGGCAGAAACTGGCATACTACATAAAGTTTTTAACCCATTTTACTTCTGCACAATCCTATAATTTTTAGGCAAAGACTTCTATTAGGCTATCATAAAATAAAGTAATAATTTGATTAGGTTAGCTGCATATACAAGTGCACAAACTATATATTCATATCATCTCTCCAGAGACAAACTGACCTCTTAGGCTCACTGTCCTGCCCGCCCACTTACCCTACTCAGCAGAGAGACACTGTCTCAAGAAATATGATGGGAGACTGGAGAAATAGCTCAGCAGTTTAAGAGTACTTGCTGTTCTTCCAGAGGACCTAAACTTGGTTCCCAGCACCCACAGAGGGTGGCCGACAACCACCTGTAACTCCAGCTCCAAGTGTTCTGGCCTATACAGACACCCACACACATATACACATAAAAGTAATATATCAATAAAACTTTCCAAAAGAGAGGAAAAAGTGAGCAACAGCTGAGTAACAAAACCCAAGGTTATCCTCTGATCTCACACATGCACACACGTGCACACCTGTATACACACACACACACACACACACATACACACACACACACACACGTGCACCCCACATACAAGTGATGTTTGGGGCAGTGGCTGTGCAGAAGCGGTGAAAGTGCGAAGCATCCTCTTCCTCACACATGCAGCCCACAGAGCACTGAGGTTCAAGGCAGGCAGGCTGGCCTTCTCTGGTCTAGAAGGTCCTCCACCTGCAGGTCAGGAGAGGTGCGGCCAGTAAAGCATCTGGCAGGGAGTAAAGAAAAACCTCTTCAAACAACTGCACATCTAAACAAACTGACTTTCACAAACACAGACGTTCTCGACCCTCTCGGTCAAGAATCCCCATGAACCCCCTAATTACTCTCCATGCTGTTCCCACTGATTGGAAGGAAGCCGTAAGCCTCAATCAATCACAGCCTCATTGTTCCCATTTCCCAAGTAAGTTTACTCAATTCCAAGAGTCCGTGAACTCTGGACGGTCCCAATTAGACTTCCCTTCGGAGTCAGTCAACAAGAGTCGAAAAATGAGCGTGTTATCTTGGGTCAGGGAGGAGGAAGACTATGTGCTGAGGATTGCAGACCACAGCCCTGATGGCCCTAGCCAAGAGCAATGGATGGGAAGGATGAAAAGGTCAAAAGCCAGTCTTTCCCCAAGGCAGGAGAGGGACACGAAAGCCACACATCAAAGTCGGGAGGTGCACACCCCCGAGTCTAATGGGCCATCCTATAGGCCTATGTAGTTGGGAGCTGAGCTCTTCTGATTCTCTGCTGGCCTGATAACCTACCTGGGTGTGTGTCCATTCGTTCATGTATGCTGTGTGTAGAGGGCACTCGAGAGAAGCGTCATACTCCCCATAGTAGGTCTCACGCCACCCTTCTGGCACCACCCTTCCTCCTGGATCTGAGTGGGAGGGTGTCACCGGCCAGGACCCACGAAAAAGAGCTGAGCCAACTGCTGGTTCCTAAATAAGAACAGGTGTGCCTGGTGCACTAGGGGAGAAAGAGCAGGTGTCAGCCCCAGAGAAAGTCAAGCCTCTGAGAGGCTAGCACAGGAAACAGACCAACTAGACAAGGACAAGGGTGACTTAGGGAACAGTCCTTCGTGGCCTGATAATACCTGGGCCAACATACATCTCTGGGCCTCTTTGGTAATCGGAACATTTGTCCTTTTCCTTTCAAGAAAGGGAAGAACAAAGGTTGCCCTTTGGACTTGGGCCTGGAGGTGTGACCTGCTCTGGGGTTGGTGATTCCTATGTCCCAAAGCATGAACCCTGCCTTTCCTCTGCTTCTGCATGCCAAGTAACATTAACATGACATCCCCCACCGTGTGTATGTGTGTGTGTGTGTGTGTGTGTGTGTGTGTGTGTGTGTGTGTGT
>CABHPR010091314.1:11080-24040 GCA_902168415.1 Peromyscus melanophrys
TGTGTGTGTGTGTGTGTGTGTGTGTGTGTGTGTGTGTGTGTGTGTTATGTTGCTGGAAATCAAACTCAGGATCTCTTGCATGCTAGGCAAGTACCACAACAGCTGAGCTACATCCTCATCTCAACATGAAATATTTTAATAATTGTGTTCAGATGGGACATATGTGCCCCCAAGGTGTTTGTGTATATGTGAGTATGCACATACTGTACTCTGTTTTACACATACACCACACACAAAACAACGGTAGTGTTGTCATTGATCTGTGGCAGCTTGTGGTAAAATACAGGAATCTGCCTGTTACCCAACTCGAATCAAGCAAGATTCAAACCTGCAAAGTGGCTACGAGCTGTAAGCCACTCTGTGTTAGGTATCACCTGGCATGGAGAGACAGGAAAAGCTGGGTTAGTGCTTCTGGACACAGGAATCACCAACCCAGAACAGATCACGCCCTCAGGCACATATTCAAGGGACAGCACTGGCCTTCCCAGGAGCAGCAGGAGGTTTGGTAGAATGTATGTATGGTGCTTAGGGAGAAGTTGTCTGCCATCCTTCAGTTTTAATTATGGTGATGACATTTTGTGGGGCCTAGATGGAACCCCGAGGAAAATAAATAAATAAATAATGCAGACAGGGAATTGGAAGTTTCCCTAGCCTTCTGTCCCCCCATAATTGGTATTTATTGATAAAGTATCAGAGACAACAGTGTAATACTTTACACCTGAGAATATACAATGCTGTTGGTAACTAGCGGTTGCCGCATTGATGCAAGTTCTTCCTTCTCTGTTGTTGTATTTTATTTTGAAGCTTTTTATTTGGAAATAATTATAGAAGAGTTACAAAGACAACACAGACTCCCTTCACCTTCCACCCAGCTTTCCCCATGTCAGTATCCTGCAAACCGTGTGGAGCATAGCAAAACTATGACACAACACCATGGCTAGATGAACTAAGCCCTAGGCTCTCCTCAAATATCACCAGGTTGCCCATGATTTTTATTTCCTGCTCTAGAATTCAATTGCACTTGGTAACTTGATTTGCACTAACTCTGTCCAAATAAAGAGAGCTGCAGGTGGTATTCCTCTTCCAGTGTTCCCAGTAGTGATGAACTAGGCAAGTGGGGGCAGTTTGGACACCTTTGACACATTCTGAAGCAAAGGCCCCGGGAGAAATTTGATCTGTACAAAGTGCTTTAGAAATTAGATGTATTTTTTTTAATTTTTGTGTGTATGAGTTTTTGCCTACCTTTGTATATGTGTGCAGTATCCGCAGAAGTCAGAAGAGGGCATCAGATCCCCCTAGAAGAACTAGAGTTACAGATAGTTATGAACCACCACGTGGGTGCTGAAAACCAAACCTGGGCCTCTGAAAGAGCAATGCGTGCCCTTAACCACCTGGCCATCTCTCCAGGCCCTTAGAATGCTCATTGACGGGTGGCTGGAGCCAGGGGGCTCTTCCACTTGGTGACATATCGGAATGACACATTGGTAACATATCAGAAGGACCCAGGACACTTTAAATTGAGTTCTTTCGTTTGTTTGGTTTTTCTTTTTTCTTTTTGTTTTTTTGTTTTTTGTTTGTTTGTTTTTTTGTTTTTCGAGACAGGGTTTCTCTGTGTAGCTTTGCACCTTTCCTGGAGCTCACTTGGTAGCCCAGGCTGGCCTCGAACTCACAGAGATCTGCCTGCCTCTGCCGCCCGAGTGCTGGGATTAAAGGCGTGCGCCACCACCGCCCGGCTGTTTGGTTTTTCTTCAAAGACCCCCAGTTTGTTCTGATGTACAACTAAGCTCAAAAGTCCTGTTCCAGGACCTCGAATGTCAGAACCAATCTCTTCCTGCCCCCTTGACTCATTTCCAGGAACGACCCGTTCCACTTGACCTTGGACTATCAGACACCGATAATGTCTGGCATGTCCCAGGGGTCTAAGACACTGCAGAGGGCTACCTTCCAGACACCGTTCCTAACAGTGTGAGAATCAGCTCCTGAGTCCAGATTTAGTACCCCCATGTATAGAGACTTAAGCTGAGGAATGAGGGCACAAAGGTCAATGGTTTAGCCTGAGTACTTTCCTAGCATGCCGAAGGCTATGGGCTTAGAGAGAACCACAAAGAAAGAAACTAAACAGACAACAACTAAGATTTTCATTTATCCAACATGGCATCCTTTTCGAGAGGGTCGTTTTTACATTTTATTTTTGAAATAATTGCATTACTATTTTAATTCCCAAATTTTAAAATTTTTTAAGTTAATAACTGGGAGAAGACAAAGGACCCCCTGTCAAAGGCCAAACACTAAATAACTTCAGACAAAATAAGCAGTCAAACATACCACAAGTTGAAGTAATGATTGTCACTACGATTAAGTTTGTCTCCTGTCCCCAATCTTGTGAAGGGCTCATCAGATGGTATAATTGAATATCCATGTCTTAAAAAAAAAAACAAAAAAAAAGAAAAGAAAAACTTTTAAGAAGTGTTTAGACATTTGAGGGAAAAAACATGTTAGCCATTATTGTGCAAGCACAGTTAGAATGTCCTTTCACATGCCAGTTAAGAAAATGAGGGGCTCTCAGCCTATTATTTCATCACAGATCTCTTTGAAATTTGTTAGCACTAACATTCCTTCCCTTCCACAAATGTTTGCATACAGAAGTTTTGCTTAAGTTTTAGAGGGGTCACGGGCACCATAAGGCCACAGTCCTAGTTTAAGAACATAAAAGGTAGTCAATTAAGGACCGTTACTTTCAGCTTCCTGTACCATAGTTCTTTATGTGTGTGCATGTGTGTATGCTCATGTATATATGTGTGTGCATATGCGTGTCTGTGTAAGCCCAGAGATCTCAGGAACGTTGTCCACCTGCTTTGAGGCAAGTGTCATTGGCCTAGTGCTCACCAATTAGGCAAGAATTGACATCCATCAGTCTGCAGGGACCCTGCTGTCTCTGCCTCCCCAAAGCCAGGGTTACCAGAGCACCCCATCACACCTGCTTTCTTAGTGGGTGCTCTGGATCGAACTTGGCCCTCACGTCTATGTGGCAGGCATTTTATCTGCTAAGCCGTGTCCTGGTGCCTGTGTCACAATTAACTGAGTTGCTTGATCGGTACAGGTCCAGGAGTCAGAGTTAGCTCAAAAATGAGTGTCTTGTTGGCAGCATACCTGTGACCCACTGCCAGGCATGCTGGGTCCTAAAGTGTGCCCGAGTCTGCATTGCTCTGTGTCCCGTCTTATGTAGAGCACATGGCATTGGGCTGAGGCATCCACAGAGTCCAGCAGAAGTCACTAGTGTATCTACCATTTGAAAATAAAGTTCAAAAGCGATTTCTTATCTTGGGAGCAAAGGCCAGCAGTCGCCGCTCTGGGATCGTAATTTACTTAGAACTGGGCTTGTGGTTTCCACTCATTAACTCCTGGACGGCAGGACAGTGAAAGTCAGTGGCTCCAGTCCGCCGTGCCTGGGCTGTCATAGCTGCTTCTGGGAACTTGACATTCAGTACTCATGACAGCCTCTGAGACAAGCACGCCACTGTCACACATCACAGCAAACAGCAGCATCTTATGTCAAGTGGACCAGACAAGTACTGGAGTGTGACTTTATGTATGTGTAGCTAAGATAAATCAAAAAGAGTGGTGCCGTTCCGGCAGGAGTTAAGCACCTCAGTCATCCCTGCCCACCCTCACCCTGACCCCAGCGCAGATGATACTGAAGAGCCTGGGTCTTATTCTAGGTGAGCAGAATGACTTCCTCATACCTAGGGCAGGAGCATTGGCTGGACCTGGTGACCGTCACTGAATCTATAAGAAAATGGATGTCAGGGCTGGGGAGATGGTTCACTGGATGAAGTGCTTGTTCCACAAGAGTGAGGACCAAAATTGAAATCCCCCAGCACCCAAAACTGGGCAAGCAAGGGGACTTCCTTTCTGCCCAGCACTTGGGAGCCAGAGGCAGGGGAGCCTTGGGACAAGGCAGCTAATTAGACTAGCTGGAATCAGCAAGCTCTGAGGGCAGCAAGAGAGCCTGCCTCAAAGTGGAAGGCCCTGAAGAAAGGCATCCAACATCAACACTGGGCATGCACATGCACACACATGAATGTGTACCCACACATGTGTGAGCTCACAAACACACATGAGAACACACACACACATACACACAGAATATGGATCTTTGGAGCATGTTGTAAAATTGATGCATTTGTTTTCTTTTTTTAAGATTTATTTATGTATTATGTATACGGTGTTCTGTCTGCATGTATGCCTGCATGCCAGAAGAGGGCACCAGATCTCATTATGGATGGTTATGAGCCACCATGTAGGTGCTGGGAATTGAACTCAGGACCTCTGAAAGAGCAGCCAGAGCTCTTAACCTCTGAGCTATCTCTCCAGCCCTGTATTTGTTTTCTTAACAGCAACAAAATTGTTTTTAGCATCTACTGTCAGCCACGGGAGATGCATAAATAACTAGCCTTTGGCTCCTGTCAGTCTCTCACGTGTACTTAGAAGGTAGTTAACAACACACAATATAGGAGATGCTATAAACCAAATCAAGAGGCTGGAAATGTGGCTCACAGGAATGCAAACATCAAGGCCAGAGTTCAGATCCCCAGAACGCATGTAAATGCTAGGCAGTCACCAAGGCCCTCCAATAATCCAAGGGCTCAAGAGGTGGAGACAGGATCCTTGAAGCAAGCTAATAAACTAGGCAAACTACTGAGCACTGGGTTCACATGAGAGACCCTGTTGCAATATAAAAAGAGGGGAGTGTTCAAGGAAGACACAGGACATCAACCTCTGGCCTACACACCTACACACGAACGTGCATTTGCATCGCACACATGTGTACCCCTACACATTCTAATACATATACTCGTATATACACTCCACATGCATACATATGCCAAAAGCGAAATTTTGGAACAGCCTTACAGCAACATATTGGAACAAATAGTTTTGTATTAATAAAAAAGTAAAGCCAGATTCCACCAGAATCGGCAGCCCTTGGTTTGTAAGGTAGTTTTCCCGGTACACACTCTGCTTGACTCTCTCTTGTGGGAATTTCTAAAAAAAAATCAATATTCCTGGACCATCCTTGGGAATTTGTTTACTTAGGGAATCCAAGATATTAACTGGCTCCACATTCTCCCACTTAAAGAGCTCCCAGCCCCACCCCCTGCCCAGCCCCACCCCCTGCCCGGCCCCACCCCCTGCCCGGCCCCACCCCCTGCCCAGCCACATCTATAATCATTTCAGGCTCTAGGAATGGTCAGTCTGTGAAGTTGGACAACACATGGTAGAATGCATTTATAGTTCAAGCATAGTGGAGGCAGAGAGAGCAGGACCCTGTGGCTGGCTCTCCATCCAGCCTAGCCTAATGGCTGAAGGGTAACTAATGTAGACAGAAGATGCTGTTTTCTTTCAGAAGCAGAATTCAGTTTAGGACTGCTCCCACCTCCCTGCTCTCTTTGCTTCTAGCCATTTCTGTACTTTGGTTTCCAATCAGTTCATTGCTAGATAAATATCAACCCAAAGCAGGGCATTGTGGAAAATGCCTGTAATCCCAGCTTTTGGGAGGTCGAGGCAGGAGGATCAGGAATTCAAAGTCATCCTGGACTATGTAGTGAGTGTAAGGCCAGCCTGGGTGAGACCCATATATATATATATATATATATATATATATTTAATCAAGCCAATACTTGGCCAACAACATAGCCATCAGCTCTAAAACATTTCCTCATGGACCTATTTCCTGCAATATCCCTTACCCCCCAGTCTGTTTTTAGGAGCTAGGAGCTGAAGACTGATTTGTGTTTTCTAGAGTTTTACATAAATGGGATCATGTCATTTATATACTTTTTTAAATCTTTCATTTA
Source organism: Peromyscus melanophrys (assembly GCA_902168415.1). Lineage (NCBI taxonomy): Eukaryota > Metazoa > Chordata > Mammalia > Rodentia > Cricetidae > Peromyscus > Peromyscus melanophrys. The sequence goes on from CABHPR010091314.1 coordinate 16,939, forward strand.
AAACTTCTTTTTTTCGACTTCATTATTTTTAGGTTCATCCATATACTGCCTACAGCAATAGCACTTGCTCTCCGTTGCTGTGTAGTATTCCATTTGGGGACTATGCCATCATTCACTCATTCTTCTGCTGGTAAACCTTGGGATTGTTTTAAGTTTGGGCCATTCTAGTGTCTTTTCACCTACAGTGTCTATGAACTCATGTGTAAGAGACCTTGTGTAGACAAATGCCTCCTTTTGTGGAGCGGAACTGTGAATGCCGAGAAATAGAATAATGGCTTGATCGTATGTAGGTTTGCGTTTAAGAAAGTGTGGTTCGTGTGGCATCCCAACCGCTTCCAGTCGGATGATGTGAGGATTGTTAGCATGTTACTGAAGTGTGTTCTGAGTCCTATAGGGAAAGCACATACCCCGCAGGAGTGGAAAGGAAACTGAGGCTGAGAGAGAGCTGTGGTTAAAGGAAGCAGGCACCACCTCTCATCTTGACTTCATGATTCATGTCCTGTCCCCGCCATACAACAGTTCTCTCGGGAACTCTTTCCCCCGGATAATTCCTGAGTATCCTCCATTACTGAAATGCCAGGAAGGATTCAAGATCCCCTGCATGCCTACAACCCAGTGGGTTCTGCTCCAGGGAGACCCTCGTCTCCAAACACCTGCACAGTCCAACAACCTAACCAGCTGCCTCTCCTTTCTCCAGGGGACACTTGAACTGGCTTCAACTAGATCGAAGAGTACTGGAGCACGACTTCCCCAAAAAGTCTGGGCCCGTGGTTCTGTACTTCTGCGTCAGGTAGGTACTCCTGGAATTCCTACTTTGGCTCCTTTGTTCTTTATCAGAAAAGTCTGGAAGGATGGAGAGACTCAAAGGAAAAGGGGGATCACGTATCTCTTGGTCTGTGGTTAGGGGTAAAGGCCATAGTACAGTTACATTCCAAGAGGCTGAAAACTCAGGTATGACAGCTCTGGGCCCATCAGTGTGTGCACTGGTCACAGGCTTGCACACTTGTGTGAGGGTACATGTGTGGAATGGAGGGAGAGAGTAAACTGAGTCTTGTGTTGTGTCACAAGTCCTGGGATTGTTTTGGAGCCCCTTGAAGCTCCCTAAGAAGCCTCTGTGGCCATTGCTTCTGCCCTAAGTGCCACTGGAGTCCCTTGAAATATATAGATTTATCTCAAATTGGGTTGATTGAAATGCCCTTCTAGCAGAGAAGAAGAAAGGATCAAAAGATGTCAGAGGGCTGAGAAGATGGCTCAGTGGATGAAGCATTTGCAGTTCAAGTATGAGGCCCAGAGTTCAAATCCCCAGTATGTGTGTATGTGTGTGTGTGTGTGTGTGTGTGTGTGTGTGTGTGTGTGTAGTCAGGCATGTCACTTGACTATAGTACCAGTGCTCAAGAGGCTGAGACAGGGAGTCCCTGGGACAAGCTGACTAGATGGACTTGCTGAATACCAGTGAATTCTGAGATCAGCAAGAGACGGTGCCACGGTGAGAGCAATCAAGGATGATACCCAGTGTCAACCTCTGGCCTCCACACTCTTATGGAGGCATGAAAATATCATACACATACACAAAAAGAAAACTGCAATATGCACTTACCTGTTTGAACACATTTTACTTAACAGTTGACGTGAGAATTGCATTTGTGATGTAGTGCTGTGATTGTGTGTATGTGTTTGTGTTTGTGTTTACATGCATGCGTGTGCATATAGAAACCAGAAAACAACCTCCTGTGCCATTCCTCGGGCACTGTTCACCTCTTACTTGAGACGCAGTCTCTCAGAGGGCTGGGATTCGCAAAGTAGGCCAGGCTGACTAGCCGGCAAGCCCCAGGGAGCCACCTGTCTCTGCCTTCCAGTGTTGAATTACAAAAATGTGACACCATGCCTGGATTTTTAACACTCTGAGTTCTGGAGTGCAAACTTAGATCTTCATGCTTGCAAAGCGAGCACTTTCCTATTGAGTCCTTTCCCCAGCCTCGTGGGACACGCTTTTTTTTAACTTTATTATTGTTGTTGTTGTGTGTGTGTGTTTGATGTATATGTGTGGACACACACATGCCGCTGCGGCCATGTGGAGGTCAGAGGACAACTTTTTGGAACTGATTCTCTTCTTCCACCTTGATGTAGTTTCTGGGGACCAAACTTTAGTCATTAAGCTTGACAAGTGCTTTTAACAGGCTGAGCCATCTCACCTGCCCCAATAAAGAGCTGTTACCATCTGCCCTGTCTTCTGAAGACCCCAGGACTGATCACATCTGTTTGCAAATGGATACAGGAGGCCAGAGGAAAGTCAAAATGCAAATGAGCAGCCAAGGCAGGAGCTAGAGCCCCCAGACACAGCAACACTGAGCACCCAACAGGGGAGCCGTGAGGAACACTCTTGCTAAACACTGGAAGCACTCTTTCTAAAACAATCAGCAGTACTGCAGGGGTAGAAAGGGCTGGATATGTTTCCATTTTTCCTTCTGGTAAGGAGGGTTGAACCCAGGACCTTGAGCTTGCTAACAACCACACTATACCCTCAGTTTTCAAATGAAAATGGCCACTTTGCCAAGTCTACAGACCCTGTTCCTCTTTAACACGCTCACGGAAGTCACGAGTGGGATGCAGAGGGCTCGCAGCTCATTTCTCCCTGAAGAGCAGGGTCAGGGCCACAGTTCTAGACTTGGCGGTCCTGACTCCACAAACGCCATTCACCAAGTCTCAAGCAAAGCACGATAGGGTCCATTGAACAGGCTGGAGTGTGTGTCTTTACCTCAGCTGGTGGAGTAAATTTCAACTCGTGGTTAATGCCTTTTTGATTTGCTTAACAGCTGCAGGGATATCAGAGCTAATCTCAGCTCTTTCCATTACTGATGGGAATGATTTCAATGCCATATTCTCTCTAATGGTGTCTCAGATGAATGGGAAATAACCTTATAAAACAAAGACTAACAATTCCAGTGAGAGGGGAGGTGGGATTAGGCAAGAGTTGGTTCATTAACCTATAATCGTAGGTGGAGGCATATATACTTGGCCACATGTGGGGTGCCCCCTCCTTGCTACAGCTTTTTTTTTTGCCATGATTGAGATTTTATTGTTCATGCTGCAAGTTGGTACAAAGACATTTCAGTGCATACACAGTTTATTATTGTTGCTTTTATTATCGTGCGCGCGTGCACGTGTGTGTGTGTGTGTGTGTGTGTGTGTGTGTGTGTGTGTGTGTGTGTGTGTGTGTTTCACAGTGCATGTATGGTCAGAGGACAGAGGACAACTTTGTGGATCACTTCTTTCCTTCCACCTTTAATGGATTCTAGGGATCAATCTCAGGCTGTCATCCTTGTTCGGCATAGCAAACACTTTCTTCATCGAGCAGCTCGCCAGCCCGATCTGTGAACAATTGCTAACACATGTACTAGAAATATGTGTATTGTGATTCGTTTTGAAATAATTATTCCAGCAACTTTCCAGCTTCCAATCTGGAGGGAAATGTCCCCAAAGTGGCTCTTCTAGAACAAAGGTCTTGAGACATTAATGAGCTGTATGTAAGTCTGACCAACCTGCAGTTTAATAGCACACACATATGTGTTCAAATTGTCAGTCTCTCAAGCACCTTAACAGCATTATTAAAAAACCTAACTGCCATAAGGAGACCCAAGAGTTATTTATAGAGGCCACACAGTTGCAACAACCAAGGAACAGTGTATAAATAGGATTTTAAATGTTCAAGATCTATTTAATGCACAACCAGGACTCCAAATTGCCATTAGAGATGCTTTACATTATAAGCTATGAAACTGACCCCCACCCCTAGAATGGTAAAGTCACCCCAATAGCATTATTTTTATTGTACCAAAAAAACAACCCCAATTAGTAAATTATTTCATTTCTTAAAAAAAATATTTATGGTGGGCCATGAAGGTGCATGCATTTAATCCCATGCATTTAATAATCTGCTGGGGAAGCAGAGGCAAGCGAGTCTCTGTGGGTTCGAGACCAGCCTGGTCTACACAAGGTTCTAGGCTAGCCAAGGTTACATAGTATGATCAGTCTCAAAAGAAAGAGAAAAAAAAAAAAAAAGATGTGTATGGTCGAGGAGATAGCTCAGTCGATAAAGCTTACAGGACCTGAGATCTCCAGAACTCCCATCAAAAACCTGGACATGGTAGGACTGCAGAGAAAGAGAAGGAGAACCCCTGGAATCCCAGGCCAGCCAGCCAGCCTACTTGATGATTTCCCAACCAATTTCAAAGAAACCAAGGTGGGCAGCTCCTGAGGAATGACACTGCAAGGTGATCTCTGCCGCCCCCCCCCCCCCACATGCATGCACATGCACCTGCACACCTGTGAACATTCGAACGTACATACCCACCAAATCATTTCACACTTTAAAACTGGGGTGAGGCGAGGGTGCTTCATTCTTGAAGCACTGTTTCTTTTCCTGGTTCTTTTTGTCAACATTATTAAAGCACTGGGCTTGGCTGCATGCCAAGGGCCTTTTCCAAGCGCCTGTACAGACCCCAGTTGTCTATAGGCTTGGGGACTCAAACGCCGGTAGCAAAGCATTGAGTTTTGAGGTCGCTTAGGATGTGCAACCTTTCCAGGTCACCCCCAAGCTGTTTTCTCTGCCTAAACTCAGTGACAAGGAAGCTGGAAACATTCAGTGCACGTTAGCAGCAGAAAGAACTGGACACCAGACTGACCAAAGGCTGCACAGAATCCACTTCCGGTCTGCAGCCGGAAACGACGGTCCTGCCAATGGTACTTTCTGTTGGCCTTAGCAAGAATCTCAGGGAATACTCCTAAGGCGAAAATCTCCAGTGTGAGTTTGGTGATTCACACCTGTATACCTGGCACTGGAGAAGCTAAGGCAGGAGGATTGCTTTGAAGTCAAGGCCATCCCGAGCTGCAGTGTGAGATTATGTCTCAGAAAAATAATTCAGGCTGGTGGAGATGGCTCAGTGGGGAAACAGCTCACCGAGCCAGCATGGAGACCTGAATTCTGACCCAGCACCCATGTAAAAGCCTGGTGTGAGGGAGCTCTGGGAAGAGGGGCCGGACACAGGTGGTTCTTGGGGACTCAGAGCTGAAATGGCAAGTATCAGGTTCAGGGAGAGACTCTGTCTCAAAAATAAAGTAGAAGTGATTGAGAAAGATACTTGGAGGTGACTGCTGGCCTGTGTGAGTGCTCACACTGGTCAATATACACATGCAGGTATGCACACGTGCACATATGAACCCACATGCAAATAATTCTTTCATCTCCAAATTCCATGTAGGATTAACCCTTCTCTACTCTGTGTGTGTGTGTGTGTGTGTGTGTGTGTGTGTGTGTGTGTGTGTGTTGGTCGGTCCGTCTATATACACACTGCATTCAGGCAGTGCCCTCAGAGGTCAGAAGAAGGCTTTGGATCCCTTGGAACTAGAGTTACATGCAGTTGTGAGCTACCGGCCATGGGTCCTGAGAACCAAAACTGGGTTCTCTGCAAAAGCAAGTACTCTTAACCACTGAGCCATCCTGTCAGTCCTTCTCTGTTATTCCTGTACACAGGCCAGACAACAGAACATTCCTTTCTTTCCAGCTCCTAGCCAGTGGATCTTTCTGGAAGGTAGCATGTTTCTATGTTTGGTTTCCTCCTAGACAGCCAGGCCTGAGTGCTTTGTACTCATCAGGTCCAAAAAATATATACTTGGTCCACTCCTCCTCTTTTCTCCCCTAATCTCCACGGAGTCTGCGCCATTATTCATCCTCCTGCATAGACTGTAAGTCCTGAGCTCGCCCTGCTCCTCTTCCTGTTTTTAAGCACACGGATTCTCTACGGCAAAACCTCTCAACACCCTTCCCTCTCCTTCCCTCTCCTCTTTCCTCCCTGAACTCAGGCCCTTGTTTACTGTCCCATCAACTCTTGCATCAGGGTCTCCAGGTGGCTGTCATCTTGTACTGGCTGTAGGAGTCCAGCACATTCTGTGATCGAGTTCCCACTTTTTGGCTTGCCCACACAGCACCCTAACAAACCAAACCCGGCCATTTATTTTCTCTGAGAGAAAATGCGGAGTTTGTCCCCGAGGTGCACTCCATGTAAGAACGCGTTTGTCCTTTAGTGCTCTTCTAACCATGTCCCCTTCGCTGGGAGAGGATGCTGTCACTTAGGGTTTGTCACAGACAACAAAAGCCACATGAGTGCACCCCATTAGCCTACTTTTTCTCTATCGGCTTCGTCTCTGTAGATTCCTCCTGCTGTACACACATACATCACACACACAAACATGCACATGTACAGTGCAGACATAGAAACACACACATGTAAAACACACACATACAGATAAACACACAGAGGCATACACCCACAGACACACATACATATCCACAGATGCACAAATACATATTCATACATACACATGTATATACATACATACATACACATATATGCACACATGTTCACGCACACACACACATCCCTCTGAAGAAGAGTGACTCTTACTTCATCTTTCCATTTTACAGAAGCCACGAGCACTTAGGTTCCCCCTCAGAGCTCTTTACCTCACAGCAACCTCACCCTGGCTTTCTCCTCTTCAAGACTATGTTACCTCAGTACCCGGAGGACATACTCTCCTGTGGTGTGCCCACCTTTGCTCTCTCTCATAGTAAATGCTCAGCAAGATGGGTCCCTGCTTGCTCCCTTCCCCACGGTTCACTGCTTTCTCAGTGTGTGGCCATCCATCCCTGCTTCCAGGACACCCCGAGGTCCCTGGAGGACTCGACCTACAGACTCCACAGATGCTCGCTCGCTCGCTCTGTGGTGCTGCTCTGACGTGGCACACTGAGGCTCTGGCTGCCACTGACCCTGTCCTTGGCGAGTGTCCAGGTCTGTGGTGCTGTGAGGTTCTGATCCAAATCTTCTCCCTCTGTGCATGGCTCTACCCTCATACGTCCGTGTTAGTGTTTGTGAGGCCTTGCCTCTCTGTCTCCTCTCCCCGTCCCCCCCTTCCAGCATGTGAGTTCCTACTCCTCCTCACTTCGCTTGCTGACAGCTCCACTCTCACCAGTCCCGAACTCACTGTTCCCAGGTTCTTCCTGCTACTGCAGATGTGCACCCAAATGTAGCCCGAACCCACTGATGTC
>CABHPR010091317.1:0-11283 GCA_902168415.1 Peromyscus melanophrys
GTGACCTTTCCCCTCTGTCCCAGAGGGATGTTGTCTGTGCCACCTCCTTTCACTAGCTAGGTTGAAGACTGCTCAGGCACTGGTCCCAGTTTAGTTTAAACTTTGTCCAAAATGCTTGAGTAACGGCCAGATTCTGTTTCGTTTTTCAAGCCACGGCCTTTTACCATAAATTGAGGCAATCACTGGACAGCTGGGACTTTCTGTGATGGACGGGACTGAAGATCCAGCCTACATCTACTATTAAAATCTCATTAAGAATTTCTAGGCCTGGGTGCCTGTGTGGACAGCATCTTGTTTTCTCAAGTGTCCTCTGTTCCAAGAGAAGAAAGGCCGGTTAACAGATACTCCATTCTGGGGACGTGAGAGGCCTGCAAACAAGGAGAGCCACCAAGCTTGAGTACGTTCAGTACCAACCTCTGCCTGTTCAGGGGTCCCTCCATTTTCTGAAGACAGGCCAGAGAGAGCTTGTGAATTCACAGGGATCTTCATGTTCACTGCACTCCCCTTGAGAACTTATCCAGGGCTGAGGATATAGCTCATGGGTAAACTATTGTATGTATGAAGCTGTGGGTTCAATCCCTATTACAAAAAAGCACTGAGGTCACAGTGGGGGTGTAGATCAGCAGGTGGAGTGCTTGTCTAGTGTGATGAAGCCCCCTTAGTTCAGTCTCTAGCACAAATACATCAGGCACCAGGTGTGGTGGAGCCTATAATCCCAGCACTCAAGAATCACAGGCATGCAGGTCACAAGTTCAAGGTCATTTTCCATACATGGTAAATTTAAGTCCAGCCTGAGCTACACGAGACCCTGCTACACACAAACAAAATAAAACAAAAAGTGAGGTCATCTAAACTTTTGCCTTATTTAAAGTTAATATGGGGGTTAGAAAATGGCTCAATAGTTAAGAGTTCTGGCTGCTCTTCCAGAGGATATGGGTTCAATTCCCAGCACTCACACAGTGGCTCACAACTATCCTTAACTCCAGTTCTAAAGGATCTGACACAATCTTCTGGCCTCCTCAGACACCAGGCATGCATGTAGTACACAGACATACAAGCAAAAAGTGCATATACACTAAATAAATTAAACAAATAAACAAGATTAATGGGGGATTAAAGTGCAGCTCAGTGGTATAGTGCTTATACTGTAGAAGAAGTGCAATTCAGTTTCCTACGGCAAAAATCTAAGATGAATTTAACATGTTTCAAGATTTCTCATCCTCAGCTAGGCATGGTAGCAACAGCACAGTAATCCAGCACATGGGAGGCTGATGCAGGAGGATTGCCGTGAGTTTGAGTTTGATAGTAACATGAGCTACACAGTAAGACTCTGTCTTAAAACAAAGTCAGGACCATGACTTGTACTTGTGGTGTCAGAATCCTAATGCCACTCTGTGCTATGTTCCAAGTAGACCCCAATACATTGAATTGACTTGAGTTCCAGAACTGGAAAAGAAATGTACTGATGGGGAAGAGGGATTGGATTTACTTAAAGGAAGACTTGCAACACAGTGCTTCTAAACTTGTCCTTGTACTCCCCAGAGTGTCCTCAGGAGATGACATAGCTCAGAAGCCCTCCGACCCCAGCCTAAAAGCTTTGCCTTTTCATTTATCTTAAGTTTAATTCTATTTATTGTTAGTGGGGGATACGCACTTGCGTGGTGTCCATGTGGAAGCCGTAACTTTTGAGAGTCAGTTCTCTCCTCCCATCATGGGATATGGGGCTCAAACTCAGCACAGGCATGCACAGCAAGCGCTTCACCTTCTGAGCCATCGTGCTCCCCAGCTGCCTTAGATCACCACACGTGGAATCACCTAAGCGACTGCAGCCTGTGTGTCAGTGTCATTCTTTCCCTTCCTGTCACAGCCTTCTAGCAAAGGGGTTCTTAATGTGTTAATTAAAAAAAAGTATTACACTTGCTTATTTTGACTTTGCACATGTGTGTACTTGTAGTGGGGGGTACACGGGTCACAGTGCATGTGTGGAGATCAGAAGCCAGCTTTTGGATAGCTCTCTCCTTCATCCAGCAGGTAGGATGCAGGAATGAAATTAAGGTTGTAGGTTTCTGTGACAAGCTCACTGAAGCATTTTTTTTTTTTTTTCAAATTCCCAATGTAGCTGAGAATGACCTTGAACTTCTGGGCCTCAGTCGTCCACCTCCCAAGTGCTAAGATAGATTGAGCGATTGTACCCCAACACACCTGCCTGGTTTATGCAATACTGATGATCATATACAGAGTGCTTTGAGAGCTAGGCAGGCATCCCACCAACTGAGACACACCTGAAGCTCAGCAAGGTTTAGGGGGGTTTGTTGTTGTTTTTGTTTTTGTTTTTTAATAAAGGAAAAATTATCATCTAGGAAGAGATACTTTGCAAAACATTTCAGTGGCAAGCGTCTGAAACTAGGAGTCTGAAGCAGTCACAGGCAGAGACCCCGAAGAGAAAGCCCGGGAGGGAGGGAGGGGAAGCTGCTTGTCAAATAACTGCAGTGTGCTGTGACTCCCAGGATCATCTGACCCAGTGACCTCACTCATGCCCAGCTGTGACTGTTGTAGCTCCCAGCAAAGTGCACTGGCTGGAGCCCTGTGGGCGCAAAACACCTTGTGTCTGCTTGCCCTAGTTTAAGGACGGTTTACACTTTAACCACGCTCACTAGCAGCACAAGTTGCACTGTCACTGGGAACATGGGTGTTTTCTGAGAGAGAAATGGGCACCAGTCTTGGGACTTGGCCCTAGGAGTACCATCCCAGACAGGGGTTGGAGAGTCTGAGTCAGCTAGTAAAAGTCTAGCCAAGAGGACAGAGGACAGTGTCCTCGGGTAAAGCAACCAATCTTGGGGAGATCTGTCTTGCTTGAGGATAACCTCCACTCACCGAAAAGAGTGGGTTTCAGGGACAAGGTCTCAGTTGCCAAGGAGAAGATGAGCAAAGGCCCACCAACAGCCTTACTCCCAATCTTATAGCTAGTATGGACCGTAGGCCAGGACAGCTGTGTAGCACCTGCTATCTTAATGTAAATAACAGTCCCTTTCACTGGGCATGATGGCATGCCTAAGATACAATTACTTGGGAGGTGGAGGCAGAAGAATCAGGAGTTCAAGGTCACCTTTTGCTACATGGAACCCTGTATTACCCCTCCTTGCCTCCAAATCCCAAGAATTATCTTTTTCATCTTCAACAAGGTCTTACTTAGGACAATAAATATCATGTCATTATTGACATGATGTACTTGGAAGGATACTCTTTTGCAATAGAGACCAAAGCAAAAAAAACAACTTTATAAACTAGGCCAACAGGAGTCCAGGGAAGAAACAGAGGACCATAAGTACACAGTTCTTACAGTACTGGGAGCCTAAAAAACAATTTGAGCCATGTGATGCCTTGAATAACAGAAGTTCAAGGTTGTCCTTTGCTAACTATTGTATTCAACGTCAGCCTGGGCTACATGAGACATTGTCTCAAAATAAAAGAAATAAATTTCTGCCTGGGAGCCATGTATGGTGATAGAGGTCTGTAATTCTGCCTCTCAAAAGACTGAGGCAGAGAAATCTTGAGGTCTTCCATGGTGAAATATGCTTCCTCTGTGGTTGAACTCTGTGACTGACTCCCCGTACCCCCAACCCTCTTCTCCTCAGCTCCTCAAACTAAGCTGATCAGGAGAATCCTGTTCTCTTTGCTGATAACTGGTCCAGGGGAGGCAAATAAAATATGAGGAAGGATGCTATGGATTGAACCATGTTCACACAACTAACATGTTGCAAAGGTATCTGGGTAAGGCCCATAGATCTCATGCAAAGCTGGTAGGAACTGTCTCTGTTGCCCTGCCCTTGAAGACCACATCTGCCCCCATTTTCTGGCTCTTTGATATGCTGGTGGGAGGAACACATTAGAGAAACCACGGAAAGTCTCCATTGGGCCACAAGTGGGAGTCTATGGTGCAAGACGTCCTTGGCTTGCAGACACTTCTCTCCAGATGTGTCAGAATTGGCTAGTGTAAAGCTCACTCTTCTGCCCTCCAAACTGCTTGATGATTGGCATGAGCAGAGCGCTGCGTTTGGAGTGTATGGCAACATTGTGATCCTCAGGATTCTGAAAAGCACCAGAAGAACTGAACTGATGAGGGCTCCTGTATGGCTTTGAGGTTGGAAAGGAAAAGAACTGTGTGTTGTATGTATTGTATGTATAAGAAGAGAAGGCTTGGAAGTAGAATGACCTTTGAGAGCCTTCACGGTCTTACCAATGCATCAGCAAGCTCCATAAACACGAACTGACATGGGAAGTACTGGTAGAACAAGAAGATGAAAGTGTAGAAGAAACATATTTGTTACCCCAGAGAAGGGAACTAGGCATATCTCTATAGGTCTCATTGGGGATGGTTTGGATTTAATTAGGTGTAAGTGAGGTCATGAGGCTGGGGCCCTCATAACGGAATCAGTGCCCTTACAAGAGGACAGCATGGGATGGAGTTGCTTGGTGGGTAAGAGCATGTATACAGCTCTTGCAGAGGACCCAAGGTTGTTTCCCAGCACTCACATGAGGCAACTGGCAACCTATTGTTAACTCCAGCCCTGGGTGACCCACTGCCATCTTCTGACCTCAGCAGGTACTGCATGCATTGTTCAGTGGAGCCTTCCGTCCAGCCTGTGCAGTCCAGGAAGCCCCATTCCTGTCTCTCTCTGTCTCCACACCCCCTCTCTCTCAGAGAGTCTCTGAACAAAGGAAAGGTGCCAAAATGCATTCTTGGCGAGTATTGCAGCTTTCTCCCATGATGCTGCCAAGCGCCCAAGTCCCCACCTAAGCACTGCTTTTGACATTACTTGGGCACAAACCCAGATGTGGCAGGCGCATCATCACCCCTCCCCTACAGTCTATAAAATTTCCCTGCCTTAGTTCCGGCCGACAACTTCTCTAGCCCTTTCCCTGCGATGGTGAACTCACCAAGGAGCTGCTTTGCTCAATAAACCTGCTGTTACACTTTTTCATTTTAGCTTGATCTGGCTTACTGCATCCGCTGAGAAACTTACTGTCGGGTGGCAGGAAACCTATTATTCATGTTCACATATACACGCATCAACCCATCTTTCTTCCTTCTTCCTTTCCTTCCTTCTCCCTTTATCCCTTCCCCCCTCTCTAAAATCTATATTCTACTTGACAGAGAGGAGATCAGAAGTGAATCTCTTCCCACCAAACCTGACAACCTGAGCCCCATCCCCAGGACTCATGTTATAGGAGGAGAAACATCAACTAGTGCCTTCTCTTGGGCTCTTTTCCTTCTGTTTGTTTTGTCTAATTCGGATGTATTAGTTTTTGTTTTTCTTACTATATTCTATTTTATGATTATCCCTTCGAAGCCTGTTTATTTTCTAATGAGAGACAGAAAGGGTGTCGATCCAGATGTGAGGGAAGGTGAGGAGGAACTGGAGGGAACAGAGGGAAGAAAAACTGTAATCAGGATATATTATGTAAGAAAAAAAATATTTTCAATAAAAGGAGAAAAAAGTTATTTTCTGACCTCCACACTTGAACTATGGCACATGCAAGCACACAGGTGCATGCACACACACACACACACACACACACACATACACACACACACACACACACACACACTGATGATGATGATGATGATGATGATGATGAAGATGATGATAAAATGTAACTATTAAACATACACTTTTTTTAAAGTCACATAGATGTTGAACCGTGGGCTCATTCTTTTTCCTATGGTCCTGCTAAGTGAGGCAGCTCACTGTGCCTTAGAAGCTTCCTTATTATCATTAGCACTTGCCTTTCCATCTCTGGAATATACTGGGTTTTTACTATTATTATTTCATTTATTTATTTATTTATTTGTTTATTTATTTTTGAGACAGGGTCTCACTATGTAGCCCCTGACTGACCTGGAACTCACTATATAGACCAAGAAGGCCTGGAACTCACAGAGATCTGCCTGCCTCTGCCTCCCAAGTGCTGGGATTACAGGTGCCATACCCAGCTTGGAGTATACACTTATATACATCTTTTGTTTAAACACTATGATTTAAGTAGGCGAAAAACAGTAAAAAAAAAAAAAAAAAAAAAAAAAAAAAACAAAAAAAAAACCAAATGTTTGCTTAGTTCTTATTCAGTTCTACTTTTTTAAAGATAAAAAGATAGCTTAACTATATATTCCCAGACTACATTGTTTACTTGACAGCAAGATTCTAAACAAAAGTGGGGTAGCCAGGAAGATGGCTGTGCTGGGCCACTGGGACACAGCTTCCTTGAATTGTTGAAGTTGGTAATTAAACTGGTCTTCGTGGTGGAATTGTTAAGATTTTCTATTTTTATCAAGTTGCACTTTCAAATCCTGAAAACTATTCAGTCCTTGACTACCTATGACATCATTTCCTTATTATGAAGAGAATGTAAAACAAATTAAGTTAGCAATTATTGTCCTAAAGAAAATATGAGGGGGATGTGCAAGACCTCACTCCGTAGATGTCCCTAGTGGCACCATCGTAACAGCAAAGAAGGAAATAACAAAGACTATTCTACAACAGAGGATCATCAGATCCATTTTGATACAGCAGACAATGCCACTGAAATAGGTAGTAAAGTTCTACTAATCTGATATACCTAGATACAGAATATGAGCTAATATCAGAAGTAGAGTTCAGTTTACTCCATGCACAAGACCCCAGGTCCATAGATGGGCATAGTGGCACACATCTGTGTTCCCAGAAGTTGAGAGGTGGAGGCAGAAAATCAAGAGTTTCAAGACCAGCTTTGGGGACATAGTGAATTTATGTCTTCCTGGGATACAGGAAACCCTGTCTCAAAACAACAACAAAAAGCCAACTCAAAGACATTTTAGATAATTCTATGTAAAGGGAAGATACTCCATCCATAGTAGTAGGCAACAGAGACAGTAATAGTCATCAGAGCTGTGAGCCTCACATAGACACCCTGGCTAGAGAACTGGGGTAGCCTGCAAAGGCTCACAGCAGCACCCAGCAGTGTGAGGTCGCTAGGAAATGATGGGACTGACGGGAGTGAACTCCTGCCTTGTAACAACTCCTAAAAATACTACAGTTAGAGTGACAAGGGACAGAATAAAGGCCGCACTATGAGGGTGCTACAACACAATTTGAATATGGTTCCTGGAGGGTCTGGGGGAGCAGGAGGAACAAGGTCTAGTGTGGTCCAGAGTAATCTCAAATTCAGTACACAGCCAAGGGTTTCCTTTCTTAGAAAGGCATCTCACGAAGAAGCAAAGCACAAGTGACCCAACAAGGCAATTTCTTCTTGCACGAAGGGTGTGCCACAACCTAACGCCGGGCTAGCGAGCACACCGGGATGGAAGCTTCTATACTAATGCAGGTGGGGACAGCGGCTCATCCTCTGGGTGGGAGCTTGACCTTGCAATCTGAGGCCATTGGTTAATAAATAATCTGTGCAGAGGAAATGAAGGGAAGGGAGAGGGGTCAGCCTCTGTGTCATAGGTTCTGGGAAGCAGCAGGACCTTTTCTGTAAACAAAAGTTGGTCAGGGGGGAAATAGAAGGTTTGCATAAAAGTTTTACAAGTTTGGGGGAGATCTGTGGAATTTGGCCTCTGGAGACCTAGTCAATTTTGAAAGGGAAAAAATAATGTTTCTCACACCTCATCCTTCTGATCCTTAACCCAAGTGCTGGGATTACAGGTATTCTTTGTTGCTGGAAAGGAACCCAGAGTGTACTGTATACTACATAGGTCTGCTGCCAAAGTGAGCTAAGTCTCTAGCCTGAGTTCCTGTCTCTTGAAAGAAAAAAAAGAAAAAAAATAAAGAAAATAAAAAGTACTTAGGTGCTGAGGAGGAAGATTATATAGTGAAGAGAAAGAAAGGACAAGGAAGGAAGGGAAGGAGGGAGGGAAGAGATGAGGAGGAGGGAAGAGGGGGAGCAGAACATGGAAAAAAAAGGAGAAAGAGAAAGAAATTGAGCATCTGTGGTCCCAGCATGGAGAGGTGGAGGCAGGAAGATTTAGTTCAAGGTCATCTTCAGCTGTATAGCAAACTGTGAGGCCAGCCTGGGTACTTGAGACCCTTCTTCAACCTTCCCTTTGGAGGGGATGACAATATGCAAATGTGGAGTAATTGTTAAGTAAATAGTTACAGGATTCCCACTTTCATTCAACAAGTTTTTAATCATATTTCTTCTACATTTAAGACCTTGGACAGAAAAAAAATAAATAAATAAAAAGGGCCAGTCTCGGTGGTGCATGCCATTAATCCAAGCACTAGGGGCCAGAGGCCAGTCTGGTCTACATAGCAAGTTCCAGGACAGCCAGGAGTACATAGAGACCCTGTATCAAAAACAAAAACAATCAAAAGACCTTGTACTAGAAGTTAGGTGTAATAAAGTTGACTGACATAGGTATCTCTTGGACCAAAGCAAGCCCCCTTAATGGCAGTGCTGGTGACAGCATCCTAAACAGAAGGAAGGCCCTGGTAAAGAGAAGGATAGTTACACTCAGCATTCCTCAGGGGAAAAAAAAAAATTAGCTGCTTTCTCTGTCCCAACAGTCACCAACCCCAAGGAAGAACATCTAGTTCCCATTAGCCTGAAGAGCCTACGTCAACTGAAGACTCCCACTCTGCTGACTGTCCTATAAAATTTGATACTTTCCCACCAGGCTGCTGGCTTCTATTCAGAGGCAGCCCGGTGGTTCGTTCCCCTATAAACTTTTCTTTCTACCCACAGAGTGGTTGAGTTGGGTGACTTCACTGCACCCTCACTTCCAATACCCACTTCAGGAGACAGACAAGGCTCCTCACTTTTAAAATATTTTATTTTGCCGGGCGGTGGTGGCGCACGCCTTTAATCCCAGCACTTGGGAGGCAGAGGCAGGTGGATCTCTGTGAGTTCGAGGCCAGTCTGGTCTACAGAGTGAGTTCCAGGACAGGCGCCAAAGCTACACAGAGAAACCCTGTCTCGAAAAACCAAACAAAAACCAAACAAACAAACAAATAAAATATTTTGTTTTTATTTATGTGTCTGTGTATGGCTATGCGCATATGTGTGGGGAACCCGTGGAGGCCATCAAATCCTTTGGAACTAGTATTGTAGATGATTATGAGCAGACCATTGTGGGTGCTAGGAATCAAACTAGCCCTCTGTAAGAGCAGTGTGTGTCCTTAACCACTGGACCATCTTTCCAGCCTAAAGGCCCCCTGACTTTACTTACTCCTTGGCATCATACATTTTTATTCTTTCTTTTTTAATTTCTACTGAACTTCTGACATTAACAAAATTAGAATACCTAATGTAAAATTAACCATGGGTCACCATTGTAAGAAAGATACAGGCTGGGTGGTGGTGATGCACACCTTTGATCCCAGCACTCGGGAGGCAGAGCCAGGCGGATCTCTGTGAGTTCTAGACCAGCCTGGATCCAGGACAGGCACCAAAACTACACAGAGAAACCCTGTCTCGAAGAAAAGAAAGAAAGAAAGAAAGAAAGAAAGAAAGAAAGAAAGAAAGAAAGAAAGAAAGAAAGAAAGAAAGAGAGAGAGAGAGAGAGAGAAAGAAAGAAAGATCACAGCCTATATATACATATATATATATATAAATATATATATATATATATATATATATATATATATATATGTAATATTTTGGAGATAGTATTGTAGCTCACATTGTAGCTTAGGTTAACCAGCAACTTACTGCATAGTCCAGGCTGATCTTGAACTCAGGGCACCTCTTCCTCCTCCATTTCCCAAGTGCTGAGGTCTGCCTCACTAAGCACCACCCCACCCCATGCATAATTAGTGCCACGACTAACCTTGTTTCATGGGTAAGACAACCAGGCACTGGAGAAGTAAACATGATACCCTGGTTCACACAGATGCTCTGTCGCAGTGGGGTTCCCAGCCTAAGAAATGTATTTGAAGACTTCCTATGCTTTTGATGTAGCTGTGTCTCAAGACACTTGGATGGCGCTTGCCCTGTTTCTTTTTCTTTATTTCTTTTTTCCTTTTTCCCCCCATTTCTTAGCCCTGACCAGCCTGGAACTGGTTATGTAGACCAGGCAGGCCTCCAACTCAGAGACACACCTGCCCTGCCTCCTGAGGGCTGAGATTAAAGGTGTGCACCACCACACCTGACTGTTTTGTTAGTTTTTGAGATGGGCACTTCTAATTTTCCTACCTCAGCTTCTTGAGGGCTGGAATTACAGAAGTTCACCAACATGCCCAGCTTTAATTCTTCCTCTGTCTTTCTAGGTCATCTGTTTTTCCCTCACTGTCCAGTGGCTTTGTCTGAATGTGAGTTACATAAAGCTTTTGAATTTTGCATATCACAGCTAATGCAAGAGAAACGTTTATCTTCCCTCCCTCCCTTCCTCCCTCCTTCTTTTTTCTCCCATCTCTGTATTTTGAAATCTTTCTACCTGAATTTTGAAATTTCCGTAGAATAAACTCTGCCTGAATGGGTCAGGCAGCTACCTTGAGCTAGTAAACAGTAGCTCCTAGGGTCAGGGGAGGTCCAGTTCAAGGCCACTTCTGGAGAAGTGGTGGCTCATGCTGATCCGAAAGGACAGAGTGGGTGGGGAGAACAATAGAAGGAAAAGTTCCCAGCAACACTCATACAAACAGTAATGAGGGAATCTCAGAAACCGAAAGCACTTAG
The DNA here is from genome assembly GCA_902168415.1 of Peromyscus melanophrys. Taxonomy (NCBI): domain Eukaryota; kingdom Metazoa; phylum Chordata; class Mammalia; order Rodentia; family Cricetidae; genus Peromyscus; species Peromyscus melanophrys. The sequence goes on from CABHPR010091317.1 coordinate 10,651, forward strand.
CAGTTGTGTGAGTACTTATGAAATTATTCTCCTTAAATTTTGTGTTTTCAAACAGAAAATACAGTGCACAGGTTCACAAATTGAAACTGTAGTCACACAGACCCAAGCCAACCTTTGGGTTGTGAGCTTATCAGCTGCATTCCTTGTGCTGGTTATTTGAGTTCAAATGGAGATGGTAGTACTGTCTAATAGTTAGAGGCAAGACCAGTTACCTATACAATATACTCAGCACAGTAAACACCCCATAAATAATAATTGAGGGGTGGCATAAAGATGCTTGCTGCTAAGTCTGAGGACTCAAATTCAATTCCCAGGACTAACATGGTGGGAGGAGAGAACCAGCCCCTGTAAACTATCCCCTGACCTCCACAACTGTGCTGTGTCCCCACACAGTAACTAACAAAGCTAATGTATATTAAAAGTAGCTAATAGTGCCAGGCAGGGTGGAGCACACCTTTAATCCCAGCACTTGGGAGGCAGAGGTAGGCCGATCTCTGTGAGTTCAAGGCCAGCCTGGGCTACAGAGCTGGTTCAGGACAGCCAGGACTATACAGAGAAACCCTGTATCGAAAAATAAACCCCTCCCGGAAGGAAGGAAGGAAGGAAGGAAGGAAGGAAGGAAGGAAGGAAGGA
>CABHPR010091318.1:0-12943 GCA_902168415.1 Peromyscus melanophrys
TCATGACTTCCGATCTGATGGGAAGTCATGAACCCCGCGCGCCCCACGGCCACGGCCACCGCCACGGCGCTGTCACACTGGCACACGCGCGCGCGCAGATAGCAACACTGCGTTTTGAGGTTCGGGCGCGGCCTATTGGTCGAGCCTCGGCGGCATGCAAATGAAGCCACTGGGACCGCCCACGCTTCATTGTTGCGTGGCGACCGGGAGCGCTGGAGCCAGGAAAGGCACTAAGTGGAAGGGCTGGCGGTGGGATGTCCACGGGATGCGGAGAGCCTCTCCGGACTTCTTTAGGCCAACATGGGATGCAGCTGACTCTGAGACTGTTCTGGACTCGAAGTCTTCTCTCTACTCTTCTGGGACTTGATGTGAAACCTGCTTTCCACTCACTGGCAGCAACATCTTCTCCCCTCCACACACACACCCTGACCTGTGAGTTTTGGATAGCCCTGTGATATGAGGAAGGATCGCTGGGATGTGCATCTCAGGAAGAGAAACACTACAGGAACCAGGATCTGTGGTTAGGTGGGAGGGAGCTGGTTGTGGGAATCTAGGTGTGTGCTTTAGGCTGAGTCTGCCTCAGCAGTTTGGGGCCCTTGGGAGGGAGTTACTTGGTGGTTTGCTAATAAACTCAGACTAGTCTCACAGATGAACTGAGCCTCTTGTCAGCTACACACTGCAAGATGCCGGAAACAGGGTCTTCCATTCCTCTCTTTACCAGAGATTTTGCCAGATGGGTGTCCAGGTGTGTCCGTTACACCAGGCCTTTTCACAGGGTCTAGAGGTCGTTGTTGAAGAGTGGATGCCCAGCCATAGAAACTGAACTTTACATCAATTCACGTACCACCACCAAGTCTACTATTTTCCTTGAACTTGGCCTTTCAAAGCCCCTACAACTCCTAATGCCTATATCCGCTTTAGCAATGCTTCGCACTGGAACAAACAATCCAACTTTCAGTCTCTACCTAAAAGAAATGTCACTCTATGGACCCTCCCCAAATCTGGTCTAGGGTTACCGGCACTCCATTTGTCCTGAACACTTGCGGTCCACACCTGTGCCGGGGCTTCTATTTGGCTCTAGCGTTTCTCCAGGTTTCCAGGCCCCTGCCTGAGTCTTCATAGCTTCACACTACTTTGGCAGGGTGAGTACCCACAGTGCCTAGGTTTGCTCACAATGGCTGGGAAACTGTAGAGTCAATAGTGTTCTTCCTCTGATAAGGGAGATGTGGGCATCTTCTTAATGGGCATCTTGGGACAAGGTTAATGAGTGTGACTCAACACTCTGCACCTAGATGGCCAAGGGCTAGCTGACACCAGACAGTGGTTGTCCCAACCTCACAAAACAGGTTCTGGGAAAGATGGGTCTCCCTTGTCCTGAACTAGTCTATGGCTGGGTAGATGCTCGACTGTTGACCTCTTCTGTACCCAAGAGGACCTATAACAGCACAGGCTCAGCCTGCACCCTCTGAGGAGTCAGATTCTTTTCGAGGCTGGTGACTGGCATTTTACCATGGCTGATAGTTTTATTAGGTTTGTGAGGGGTTTGTTTTATTTTGTTCTGTTTTGAGGGGGAAATCAGTTTGAAGGGAACATTCCATGGGGGGAGGTGCAGTTGGCTGTGGGAGCCATGAGAGTATGAGATCATGCTGCAGCTACAGTCGGGAAGCAGAGATGAACACTGGTGCTCAATTCATAGCTCCTTTATCTCTTTTTGTGGAGTCTTGGACCCCAGGCACGAGATAGTAGCAGCCTATGCAGGGGGGCTTTCCCTCCTCAAAGTTCTCTGAGAACTCTCTCACAGGCACATCCAGAAGTGTGTTTCCTAGGTGATTCCAAATCCTGCCAAGTTGACAATGAGAATCCACCATTGCAATAAGTGTATTCAATTTCCTTCTGTGGTCATTTAGTAAGCTATCTCCTTGGTTTATTCAAGTGCAGACTTGTAGATAGTTTCTCATAATCAACTTTGGGATCTTTCACATATAGTTTTCTGTTCTGAAAGTATTTACATGGTTTATTCATTTTATTCTTTCTTGTTTTATTATCAGAACACATAAAACTGACAACGGCTTGGATTTTATGCCTCGTTTTAATAAACAGCATAGATTTTCTACTTGTTTTATAAGCACAATCTTTTGGTCATTCTTTTGGGTTTTTTCTTTGTAGTAGTGCACATCTTTAACCCCAATACTCCGGGGGAGGGTGGAGGCAGATCTCTGTGAGTTCAAGGCTAGGCTGGTCTACATAGTGAGTCCAGGACAGCTAGAGCTACATAGTGAGACCCTGTTTTGAAAAAAAGAAATGATGGTGTATTTCCCGGTTATTAGAATGCAGCTTTTCAGTTGACCTGTAACAGGTGCATGTGTCTACCAAAGCTCCTAGCTCAGAAGAGATTCCAAACTCAGGCTAGCTTAAGCTGCTTTGACCAGTTCTAGACCTTCTCTTCACTGCATCATCACCCATCAGCCACCCACAGACCTGTAGTTCGTCTGTTCAGAGAAGAGGCACGTGAGTGAGTCTACATGAGATGAACTATCTTTCTGATGGAGACTTGGAGAGTCTTGGACTATAGACAAGCACTCCTATGAACTGAAGGATCTTTGGCACTTGCTAGGCTTGCCTCTGGCACCTATGGCAATGACAATATTGTGATGTGGGCTTCAGTATTTCCTTAGGTGTCTTTCCTGTGGTCCTCAGCTCTTCCCTGGTACATGGAGTGCTATGCTAGTTGCATCCAAATTTCTGCATGTTGTCTGTAGACTGTCTTTGGAATCTGTGGGTATTGGCAGACCTGGGGTTTATCTGGGGTCAGGATGATGACATCTAAGGATCCTGAGTAGATGAGATGCAGAGGAAGAAAGCATCCTGACTAGTGTTGTGAAATATTAACCTGTTGTTGGTTGTTTGTTCTCTTTGGTCTTTGATCTTTTAGGGGCCCACCACCCAGCTCCCAAATAAACCACACAAAGGCTTATTCTTAATTATAAATGCTTGGCCTTAGCTTGGCTTGTTTCTAGCCAGCTTTTCTTAAATTATCCCCATTTATCTTTTGCCTTTGGACTTTTACCTTTCTCTATTTCTGTATACCTTTTCTTTCCTTCTAACTCCATGTCTGGCTGTGTGGCAGGGTGGCTGGCCCCTGGAGTCCTCCTCTCCTTCTTCTCTTGCTCTTTCTTCTTTTCTCCTAGATTTCTCCTCCTATTTATTCTCTCTGCCCGCCAGCCCCACCTATCCTTTCTCCTGCCTTGCTATTGGCAATTCAGCTCTTTATTAGACCATCAGGTGTTTTAGACAGGCAAAGTAACACAGCTTCACAGAGTTAAACAAAAGCAACATAAAAGACTGCAGCACATCTTTGCATCATTAAACGAATGTCCCACAGCATTAAAAAAAAGTAACATATCTTAAAATATTCTACAACACTTCCCCCTTTTGTCTAAATAAAAAGAAAAGGTTTTAAGTTTAACATAGTAAAACTATATACAACAAAAAGCTATCAAGTAAGAATTATGTTTACAATATTCTGTCCATTTGTATTTAGCAAATGCAGAGAAAACACTCCATTTTCTAGCCTATCTTAATGAATTCAATGTTTTACACCTAATTTACTATCATAACTAAGGAAAACTGCAACTATAACTATCTAGTCTTTAACTCTATCAAAGACCTAGAAGGATGTAATATTATCTAACAACAGAGACATTTGGCTGCACGGAGAGTTACCCAAAGTTCCTCTGCAACACTAGGGCATCCATCCTCAGCCTACAGGCTCAGAATATCTGGCAAACTTATCAGTGAAGCAGGAAATGTGAAGGACTGTCCTGCCTTGTATTGGCAAAGTTCATCAGTCATTTTCCTCTGTGTCCTGCAGAGTATCTGGCACACTCTTCTTTTATTTAGATAAAAGGGACAAACATTGAAGACATTGACAATCGAAAACCCATAGACAGAATGCCACAGCACTGAAATGCTTAAAGCAGAACTCTCAGATATAAGAAGCAACAGAGTTACATCTGTTGCAAAAGACGAGAAGACAGAATATCTTCTAGACAAGAAACAAACCAAGCTAAAGCCAGGCATTTATAATTAAGAATAAGTCTCCATGTGTGATTTATTTGGTGACAGCCCCCCCTCAAAGAAAAAAAGTAAGAGTAAAAAACCAACAACATTTTGGTATTCCAACATGGGCCCAAATTTTCACATAGGGCTTAAGAAAACTGAGGAGAAAAAAGAGAGGATACAGTTCCTTTATGAGTTTCTGCCTGCTGGTGAGCCCCTGAACAGCCAGTGTATTAAGGAGGAACAAAAGACTGAGTAAAAATGCCTGCCACCATGCGAGCATCAGCATTCTAGAGCTCTCGGAAGGTTGAATGCAGTTCCTGGTCATGCATCTCATACAGGGCCAAGAGTTTTAGGCTTGGTTTTCATGACCCAAGAAGTGGGCGGAGCCAGCCACCAAAACCACACCTGGAGTCTAAAGTCACTAAAGCCACCAAAGCCTCAGCGGTCTAAAGTTTGCTCATGTGATCAAAAAAGTCTAAAAGATACACAGTAAAAGAAGTCCAGATGGGGGGAAAAAAACTTTTAACAGGTTCCAGTGTGTTTTACCCTATTCACAGCTCTTTTGACTTCAATATTCATATCTTGACTTTTTATATATGCTTCATATATCTTAATTGATGCTTTATTTTTATTGGTGGCTATTAATTTTATGAAATAATAGGTCTCAATGTGACATTTTCATACATGTGTGTAGCTGGAGCCTTTTCATTGTCTGACTTGGTCCCACAGCAGCTTATAAAATAATCACTCAGAGGCTCAATATTAATTGCAAACTGTTTGGCCTTACAATAATATATAAAATAAGCTCAGGCTTATTACTAGCTAGTTCTTACATCTTAAATTAACTCATTTCTATTAATCTACGTATCGCCGTGTGGCCAATGGCTTATCAGTACTTGCACATCTTGCTTCTTGGACAACTTACTGGTGTCTCCTCCCCTCCGCCCTCCTCTCCCTGTATCTCTGCTTGGATTTCCCGCCTGGTTTTATCCTGCCTTGCTTGAGGCCAAAGCAGCTTCTTTATTAACCAATGGTAATAAAGCATATGCATAGCATGGAGAAAGACATCCCCCCACAGCACATGTGTACAATGTACTTTGACCATATCCAGTCCCCATTACCCTCTCATGCCCCTCTTCCCTATCAGTCTCCTTTCTCCTTTAAAGTCTGCATTTTCCTCTGGATTCTCTATGTGAATGCAAACATGTGACTCCATCTGATTCTGGCATCTTTTGATTAACATAACAATTCCTAGTTCCATTCATATTTCTGAAAATAATACCACTTGTAGTTTTTTTGTTGTTATTGTTGTTGTTTTTTACTCTTTACTCTTGTGGGGGTGCTGCCACCCAGCTCCCAAATAATCACATGGAGGCTTATTATTACTTAAAAATATCTGGCCTTAGCTTGGTTTGTTTCTAGCCAGATTTTCTTAACTTGAATTATCCCATTTGCCTTTTGCCTCTGGGCTTTTATCTTTCTCTATTCTATATATCCTTCTTTACTTCTTACTCCATGGCTGCCTCTGTAGCTGGGTGGCTGGCCCCTGGCATCATCCTCTCCTTTTCTCATTCCCCAATTCTTTCTTCCTGGATTTCTCCTCCTATTTATTCTCTCTGCCTGCCAGTCCCACCTATCCTTTCTCCTGCCTAGCTATTGGCCATTCCGCTCTTTATTAGACCAATCAGATATTTTAAACAGGCAAAGTAACACAGCTTCACAGAGTTAAACAAATGCAACATAAAAGAATGCAATACATTTTGCATCATTAAACAAATGTTCCACAGCATAAACAAATGTAACATGTCTTTAATATTCTACAACAACCACTTTGCTCTTTACATCATGCATTCCACATTTTATCTGTATGATTAGTGTATGATTCTGCTAGGAGTTTGGAGTACCCACGTGATGATGGAAATGTGGACAGTAAACACTGTGCTCACAATGTTTTAGACAGAACAGGGACATTACTGGGAACGGGGCTAACGGGTATTCACGTTGCACTGTGGCAAAGACTCTAGATTTTACCACATCCTGAAAATATGAGTGAGTCTGAATTCAAAAGTAATGAGCTAAACTATTTGGTGGAGTAAGTGTCAAAGCCAGATGACCTTCAGGCTGCAGCATAGTTATTTCTAGTTACCTTTGGTCAGCTTGACAGTGAGACTTGGTAGCAAAATAAAATTACTCTGTAAGACAGGGAAAAAATGTTCAATTTGGGGCAGAAAAATATAGCTCATTGAAATTTCATGCAAAGAATTTATAATTGTTAAAGAGATTTGTGGCATTAAAAAAGAAGGGGTTGGAGAGATGCCTCAGAGGTTAAGAATACTTACTGCACTTGCTGAGGACCTGGGTTCAGTTCCCAGCACCCACGTCAGCCAGCTCACAACCACCTATAACTCCAGTTCCAGGGCATCTGATGCCCTCCTCTGACTTGTAAGGATTCCTCCATGTTGCCCCAGAACAGTGGTTCTCAACCTTCCTAATGCTGTTAACACAGTTCTGACCCCCAACCATAAAGTTATTTCATTGCTACTTCATAACTGTAATTTTGCCTGTTATGAATTATAATATAAATATATAATATGTAAGATATCTGTTATACAACCTACAAGGGGGATGAGACCCACAGATTGAGAACCACTGCCCTAGAACAAGAAGAAGAGTTCCTTGAGGGCATTTAGGAATTGTTGAGGTCTCATACATCAGAGAAGCTAGAGTTGAAAACTGCAAACTCACTTGAAAGATAAGAAAAAAAGAAAGGAAGGAAGAAGGGTCCACCCCAGAGCATTACATTCATATATAGTATACCTTCAGGTTCAACAGAGGTGACTGCAACAGCAACCATGGTCCAAGAGCCTCAGTACTGCTCAAGTCAGTGGCAAAGCTTGGCATCATATACAGGGTGGTAGTTAGTGGTTATGCAGAATTCAGCATATACAGGTTCATAGAGATGTTCACAAAAACCTATGAGAAAAGCTTGTAATGTCAGAAAATATACAGCAGACTCATATTGCCCTAAAGAAGTCCCAGAAAAAGCTTGCATGAAGCTATGTGGTTGAAACCTAAGTTGGAATAGAGACCCCAAGATGCTGGAGATGCCAAGGATGTGGGGGCATCTGCTGAAGAAAGAGGCAGGCACCAATTGGATCTAGAAAAGAGAGAATATACATGCTGTAGATGCCAAGGTCATAGAGATGGCAGTGCCCCAAGCCCTTTGGAGCCCACATTACAATACCATGTGCTCCAGGTGCTGGACATGGCACCATGAGATTTAATATTAACCCTGCTGAAATTCAGCCTTGCTTTACTCCAGTCTTCCAGGCTATCCTTCTGGTCCTCCCCTTTGGAATGGGAATATTTACACTACTGTGTATTGGTGCTGTGTAGCTTTTCTGTTTTATAGGGGTTTATGGGTAAGTGATTACCTTGATTCTGAGTAGAGACCTTGAACTTTTAAATAATATTGGAACTTCTAAGCCTATGGAAACTCTTAATGTTTGAATAGATGCATTTTGCATTAAATATCGCCCTTAAGACTTTGGGGCCCAAGGATGCAATGTTATGGTTTGAATCTGAAAAGCCATGGAACCATTAGGAGGTGAAGCTTAGCTGGAAGAGGTAGGTGGCTGGGTGTGGTTATAGCCTGGCCTTTGTCCCAGCCACAGTCCCTCCTTCTACCACGACCCAGCTGTGTGCCACACTTTTCCCACCACGATGGACCAACCCTATGGAAACTCAAGCCAATATGACTTTTCCTCCTCTGGATAGTTTCTGGCAGGCATGGTGATCACAGAAATTTGAAAGCAGCTAAAATGGTACATTCTGTTTTAGTTTCTTGGGTAACTTCTGAACTGATCCCTACAGTTGCTGGATCAGTTGTTGTGTGTAGGGTTCTTTTCTCTCACATCCTTCCCAAGATTGGCTGTTTGTTTCTCTGATCATGTAGGTGCTGATCAGTGTAGTTCTGATCTGCACTTCCCTGATGCCCAAAGGTGCTGGATACGTTTCCGTGCGTTTATTGGTCATTTGTGCCTCCTTTGGAGAGTGTCATTTACTTCATTTGCCCACTTGTCCGTTCAGGTCGTTCGTTCTTTTCATGTTGGACTTTTTGGAGCTCTTCACCTATTTTAGATTGCAACCCCTTGTCAGCTGAAGGATTTTCTCCGATGTCCTATGCCATCCTCTTATTTTGAAGATTGTTTGCTGTGCAGAAAACCTTTTCATTTGGAATCATTATATTTATCAATTCCTGTTATTACGAACTGGGCGATTGGAGCCTTGATCAGAACGTCGTTGCCCACGCTCAGATACCAAAGTGTTCCTCTGTGGTTTCCTCCAGCAGTTTCAAAGTTTCAGACCTTATACTTAGGTCTTTGACCTGTTTTGAGAGCTTTTCTTCATTTTTATAAAAATTTTTTGCATATGTGTGTGGTATGCATGTGTGTGTGTGTGCACTCCTGTTTGCATGTGTGAGAGCACACATTTACGTACGTACACATGCATGTGTGTGTAGAAATTAATGACTGCTTTTGCTCCCTACCTTATTAGTTGGGGCAGGTCTCGCACTGTACCAGAGCTTGCCAATTCTGGTTCATCTAGCTAGCTAGTGTGTCCCCGTATCCCGTCTCCGCCTCCTGAGACTAGGGTTACAGGTGGCTGCCATGCTTGCCCAACATTTACGTGGATGCTGGAGATCTGAACTTCAGTTCTCTCATTTAGAGAGAAAGTAAGTTCCCTGTTGAACTGTCTCACCAGCTCTCAGGTTAAGTTTGATACAAGGATGTGTTGGGCTTTTTGCTACTGAGACAAATACCTGATAGCAATAACTTGAGGAAAGGGTTATTTCGGCTTGCATTTTCTGTGCATTCAGTCTGTGGTTGGCTGGCTCCATTACCTTGAAGTCTGAAGCCAGGATGAGCAGAACGGTGGCAGGGGGGAAAGGAGGAAGATATTGTTCATCTTCACAGCAGACAGTAGCAAAGAGTGAGGGAGAGGCCTGGAAAGCACCCCTCTGCTCTCCTCTCTCCTCCTGTCTCCTAAGGCTTCTGCTGCCTCCCCAAATTGCATGACCTGCTTGGGCACATAAGTTCAACAGTGTCAGGATGGCTCATAGTCAAACCATAACAGGGTACAAGGGAATACCTAGTTTCAGTTGCATGCATGCAGGCATCCAGCTTTAACAGCACCAAATTTTAAAGATACAGTCTTTTCTCCAGCATATATATTTTTGTTACCTTTGTGGAGAATTAAGTAGATGAGTCTCTGGGTTTATTTGGGTCATCTGCTCTACTCCACTGGTCTCTGTGTCTGTTCAATGCCATGTGTTTTATGTACTATGACTTGAAACCAGATATCATGATAGCTTTAGCGCTGCTCCTTACTCAAGGTTGCTTTAGCTATTCGGGGTCTTCTGGGCTTCCATATGAATTTGAGATTTTTTTCCCTAGTTCTGGGAATAATATTGAAATTTTGCCAAGAGTGGCCTTGAACTTACAGGTGGACATTTTAACTATTCTGCTGATCCATGAACAAGAGAGACCTTTCCAATCACGTAATTGCTCTTCAATGTATTTGGTGTTTTATAATTGTCCTTATAGAGGGCCTTCGCCTTCTTGGCTATTTTTATTCCTACTCTTTTGGGAGTTATGGTGATGGAATTGTTTCCCAATTTCCACTCTGAGTTCATTAATGGTGTAGAGAGAAGCTATTGCTTTGCTATTAGTCTTTATTCTGCTACTTTGCTGAAAGTTTTGTTAAGACTGAGAGTCTGGGAGTCACTGAGGTCTTTCAGGTGTAGGGTTATGCCATCCGCAAACAAGAAGAGTTTGATTTCTTCCTTCGTTAGTGAAGATTTTTCTTGCTGTCTTGCTTTGGCTAAGAAGTCAGGTGTTATATTGAACAAGGGTAAACAGAGAAGACACCATTTTCATATTTCTGAACTTTTCATTTTTTCCTATAGTATAACATTGGCTATAGGTCTGTCATAGAGAACCCTTATATTAGTGGTTCCTTCTATTCCTGGTTTCTTGGTGGTTTTTATTATGAAGGGATGTTGATATTTTTCAAAGAATTATTGTGAATCTATTGACATAATAATGTGATTTTGTCTTTGGTTATATTTATATGATGTATATTATCTATTTGTGTATGTGAAGTCAACTTTACATCTTTAGAACAAACCCAATTTGATCATGGAGTAGAATCTTTTTAATGTGCTGCTGAATTCATTTTACAGTTTGTGTGCATGTGTGTGTAGAGGATATATGTGCATATGTACATGTTCATGCATGTGCCTATGGAGACCAGAAGTCAAATTCAGGTATCTATTGATCTCTATATTACTTTTTATATATTTTGTTATTGCACGTATTTGAATTTTTTGCCTGCATGTACTTACGTGCACCATGTGCATTCCTGGTACCCATGAAATCAGAAGTTTTGGATCCTCCAGGAACTGGAGTTACAGATGACTGTGAGCCACCATGTAGGTGATAGGAATTAAACCGAGGTCTTCTGCAAGAGCAACAAGTGCTCTTAACCTGTGAGCCATCTCTCCAGCTCCTCTTGTACTTTGGATGAGAGCTGTCTTAGTGAGCAGCCTTTTCGTGAGCACTCAACCCTATAAGACTCAGGAGAATGAACCTCCTGTTCTGGACCCCAGCCTAAAAAGCCCAGAAGTGGCCCCCAGCTTAGGAAGAATCCAGAAGCACCCCGCTTCTTGGGTCTGAAACAGCAAACAAACAGCATAGAGACTGGAATTAGTCTCAAGGGAATGAGTTTCAAGACAAAGAGGAAATTTAAAAGAAATTTTGAGATAAAGGAATTGTTAAGTTCTTTTAAATCTAAAATAAATGTTTCTTTTTTTATTTTATAATTTAATTTAATTTTACATATCAGCCACGGATTCCCTTGTCGTCGTCCCCTCTTCCCCTCAGCCCACCCCCCATTCCCATCTCCTCCATGGCAAAGACTCCCCTGAGGATTGAGTTCAACTTGGTAGATTCAGTCCAGGCAGGTCTAGTCCCCTCCTCCCAGGCTGAGCCAAGTGTCCCTGTATAAGCCCCAGGTTCCAAACAGCCAGCTCATGCACTGAGGACAGGTCCTGGTCCCACTGCCTGGATGCCTCCCAAACAGATAAAGCTAATCAACTGTCTCACTTATCCAGAGGGCCTGATCCAGTTGGGGGCTCCTCAGCTATTGGTTCATAGTTCATGTGTTTCCTTTCATTTGGATATTTGTCCCTGTGCTTTTTCCAACCTTGGTCTCAACAATTCTTGCTCATACAAACCCTCCTCTTTCTCACCAATTGGACTCCTGGAGCTCCACCTACAGAATGGGAAAAGGTCTTCACCAACCCCACATCTGACAGAGGACTGATATCCAGAATATATAAAGAACTCAAGAAACTAGACATCAAAATGCCCAACAGTCCAATTAAGAAATGGGCGGTAGAACTAAACAGAGAATTCTCAACAGAGGAAACTCAAATGGCTGAAAGACATTTAAGAAATAGCTCAACATCCCTAATCATCAGGGAAATGCAAATTAAAACGACTATGAGATACCATCTTACACCTGTCAGAATGGCTAAGATCAAAAACACTGAAGACAGCTTATGCTGGAGAGGATGTGGAGCTAGGGGAACTCTCCTCCACTGCTGGTGGGAATGCAAGCTTGTACAACCACTTTGGAAATCAATATGGTGCTTTCTTAGAAAATTGAGAATCAATCTCCCCCAAGATCCAGCTATACCACTCTTGGGCATATACCCAAGGAATGCTCAATCATACCACAAGGGCACTTGCTCAGCTATGTTCATATCAGCATTGTTTATAATAGCCAGAAACTGGAAACAACCTAGATGCCCTTCAACTGAAGAATGGATAAATAAACTGTGGTACATATACACAATGGAATACTACTCAGCAGAGAAAAACAATAAATGTTTCAATAAGTATATATTTTCCATTCTAAACTACTTAAAGAAAAGTTAGATGGGCTGGCCCAATAGACAGCTTAGTGGGTGAGGTACTTGCTAACAAAGATGAGGACCTGAGTTCTACTCCAGGATCCTGTAGGGTGGAAAGAGAGAACTGACCCCACAAGTTATCCTCTGTCCTCCAGACATGTGCTATGGTACACACACACACACACACACATAAATATATGTATGCAAATTTGTTTTAAAGAAAAGAAAGTTTAGAAACCATCAAAAATGGAAAACTACCTTTGGAATCAGATTTAAACAATCACTCCAGACTTTGTAATTTTTTTCTCTTATAGACTCTGCTATGAAAAATTAAACCTAACTATCATCACCAAAAAGTAGCATACTTTTTTCTTTCTTCTAATTACTGCCCATTTTCTATATCTGGGTGGTCCCCACCCATATTATTTTCATGACAACCTAACAAAACAATTATATGTACATAATAAATTATACCCAATCATTTTCTATTCATACACGGCTAAAGAGCCCACCCCAAATGCTCATCATTTAAGTAATACTGTCTTTTAAGCATGCTTTTTATATATTTGTTCTATACCTTAGGCTGGACTCTGAAGTGTAAATTAGTACAACAAAGTATTGGAACGACTCTAAGTTTAATTCATGTTCTGTATATATGTTATGCCATTTTAATAGCTCCCATATTACATGCTCATTTAGAGAAGGAAAAGGGATAAATAAGGGACAGGGATAAAGAAACGTGGATCTCAGCACTCTGGAGGCAGAGGCAGGAGGATCTCAGTGAGTTTGAGGCCAGCCTAGTCTACATAGTGAATTGAATTCAGGACAGCCACAACTACACAGAGAACCGAGAGATGAGAGAGAGAGAGAGAGAGAGAGAGAGAGAGAGAGAGAGAGAGAGAG
>CABHPR010091318.1:17407-45804 GCA_902168415.1 Peromyscus melanophrys
GAGAGAGAGAGAGAGAGAGAGAGAGAGAGAGAGAGAGAGAAGGTTTTGTAGCTAGAGTTTTCCTGCCTTGCCCACAGTCAGGACAAATCTCTGTCACCCGCCAGTCCCACAGCTGCTAAGACCCAACCAAGTAAACACAGAGACTTATATTGCTTACAAACTGTAGGGCCATGGCAGGCTTCTTGCTAACTGTTCTTATATCTTAAATTAATCCATTTCTATTAATCTATACCTTGCCACATGGCTCGTGCCTTACCGGCATCTTCACATGCTGCTTGTCATGGCGGCGGCTGGCAGTGTCTCCTCCTCAGCCTTCCACTTCCCAGAATTCTCTCAATTCTCCTCTCTGTTAGTCCCGCCTATACTTCCTGCCTGGCCACTGGCCAATCAGTGTTTTATTTATTGACCAATCAGAGCAATTTGACATACAGACCATCCCACACCAAGGTTTCCCTATGTAGCCCTGGCTGTCCTGGAATTCGCTCTGTAGACCAGGCTGGCCTCAAACTCAGAGATCCACCTGCCTCTGCCTTCTGAGTGCTGGAATTAAAGGCGTGCACCACCACCACCCCCCAGCTTGTAGCATTCATGATACTAACGAGTACTGAAGTCCCCAAGCTGCTCAATAATCGTAGGTGTTCCATTAACGAATCAATAAACAACAGAGCCAGGAGGAGCAGAAGGAACAGATAAGACTGAATAGAAGTCAGGGGGTGGTGCCGAAGGAGAAATGGAGAGAAAATTAGATGGAGTAGACGGTCCAGCAGTGTGAAGTGTCCCCATCATGTTGTATATTCAAGTGACCCCACAAGTGCTGACCCCCAGGGATGATGGGAGTTGGCTTTGCAGCCAGTGGTTGGTCTAGTCCTACCCTGTGGTCAGCTGAGTGTGGAGTTCCCATAGACACTGTGGCAAGGAGCTCCCAGCAAGGGTTATGGAACTAGGAAGCTCCCACCCCGATGTGTGCCTGATCCGATGGGAGCCCAGGCTCCTGAACTACACAGAGTGGATAGTTACAAAGATAGATACAAAGCCCCTACAGCTGCTGCGGGACCCAGGAAAGCGCTGCTGAATGCATGAGACATGCTACTGTCCTTACTATTCACGGCTCAACTGTGCCTCTTGTCCCCAGTCTGTGTTGTCCTTGGCTGAGTAGGTTCTGTCCTCAGAGCCCGTCAAGGCTACACTTGTCCTTCCTCTTCCTCCTTTCTCTACTCCGGCCTCAAACTGGAACTGTGCTCTGGGAGTACCTGCTAGATTCCATGGACAAAACAGGCTAGCTGAACACATTAGTGCAGCAGTTCTCTGAGTTTAAAGGCCGTCCTTCCAGAACTGTAATTCTGAATCATTCCCAAATCAGTCAAAAAGGATGACATAGACATTCTATTTTAAGACAAAAACACACACCAGGCACAGAAAAGTATGCTTTCTCTACTCTCTTCTCTGCGAACCATAGCAAAATAAATCCTCCAACTGACATATGTCTTCAGACCCATTGTGAGAAATAAAAAAGTCCTTTAACTACAGGACTTGGCCATGCTTACAGATGAAGCAGAAAGATTGGCACCTGAGGTTTAAAAAACCTTCCAACTGGATGTGCACATGTCACAAGGAAAAAAGAAGATGTATAGGGTATCATTCCCTCGATGGTTTGTCCATTGCTGTAGGATTCGGCCCATAGGGGGCAGTAGGGGACCTTTAAGTGAAACAGCAATGCTCACTTCTGAATGGGTGAGTCTGCAGCAGCGGCCTAAGGCAGAGCTTGCTTCTCCAGCTTAGCTGCACCGATGAATCCCCTGGGGACTGGTGAGGATGCTGGTTCTGATTCCCTGGCTCCTCCGCAGGTCCCAAAGCCTGAGGTGCTGCAGTCTCCAACAAGCTCCCAGGTGATGCTGCAGCAGCCAGTTGCTGTCCACATGTCCCGTAACAGAATGGTGGTAAAAGACCCTTCCTCTGAAGTCTCACAGAGGTCCAGCTGCAGCTAGTTCAATGCACATTCGCTGGAAGGCTGGTAAACATATATGTCCAAGGGCCCCTGTGTTCTGGTGAGGAGGCAGGCTGGGATACAGTTAAGCTCCAGGTATATCTGTCCCTTGGTCATGGGGTGCAACTCTCTGTGGTCCAGCATCTCTGCTGGAAAACTTTAAAGGCTAATATTATTTGCTATCATCTTAAACCCAAGTGGGCATAGGCTTCTGAACACGAATTTAGTAGATTTTGCACAAAGAGTAGAATGATGGCTAACGTTGTCAACTTGATAGACTCTAGAATAAGCTGGAAGGTGGGTGTCTTAGTCAGGGTTTTCATTGCTGTAAAGAGACACCATGACCACGGCAACTCTTATAAAGAAAACGTTTATTGGGGTGACCCGCTTACGGTTTCAGGGGTTCAGTCCATTATCATCATGGCGGGGAGCATGGCAGCATGCAGGCAGACATGGTGCTGGAGCTGACAGTCCTTACGTCTTGACTCAGAGGCAACTGACAGTCGCACTGAGGGAAGCTTGAGCAAAAGAGACCTCAAAGCTCACCCCTACGTGACCCATTTCCTCCAACAAGGCCACACCTCCTAATAGTGCCACTCCCTTTGGGGGCTGTTTTCTTTCAAACCACCACAGTGGGCCTCCTCGAATACCCATGGGGCATCATCTTGATTACATTAGCTGATGTGTGAAGATCCATCTTCCTTGTGGGAGGGGACCATCACCTGGGTGAGGACTGTATAAAATGGAGAAAGGAAGCTGAGTGATAGCATTTCTTCAAGGCTCTGTTTCCTGGCTGTAGATGTGACCAGCTGCTTTGACTCCCCTCATGATGGACTGTACTTGAACTGTGAGCTCAAATCAACTTTTTCTCCTGTAAGTTCTTTTTTCAGAGTTTATTCCCTCTTCTGACCTCCATGGACAAGAACGGAAAAAAAAAAAAAAAAAAAACCTAAGACAGGCCTCTACCCACATCGAACTGATGTTTTACAGTCCCCTTCCATGACCTTTGTCACATTGGTCCCCTGGATTATAAGGGAAAACATTCACAGAGTACACAGTGAGTGACAGACCCACTGTGCATGCTCATGGCATCTCTTTGGGATATATGTGACCAAGTCAGGAATAAATCTTCAGAGATATGAAGTGTGTGTGATTTGGATGTAAAATGTCCCAGTAAACTCATGTGTTTGAATGCTTGACTTCTGTCTTAGGGTTTTCACTGCTGTGAAAGAGACACCATGACCATGGCAACTCTTACAAATGAAAACACTTAATTGGAGTGGCTTACAGTTTCAGAGGTTCAGTTCATTATCATCGTGATGGGGAGCATGGCGGTGTGCAGGCAGACATGGTGCCGGAGAAGTAGCTGAGAGTCCTACATCTTATAGGCAACAGGAAGTCAGCTTATATACTGGGCGGTATCCTGAGCATAGGAAACCTCAAAGCCTAACCCCACAGTGACACACTTCCACTAATGAGGCCACATCCACTCCAACAAAGCCACACCTCCTAATAGTACAACTCCCTATGAGATTACATTCAAACTACCCTAGTTCCCCAGCTGGTGGACTGCTGTGGAAAGCTGTAGAACCTTCAGACAGTGACACCTCAAAGAAGTGGGTCACTTGAGAGAATTTTACAGCTGGGCCCCCTTCCAGTCCACTCTCTGCAACCTGACTGTGCTGGTAATGTGACCTGCTGCATCATGCTCCCACCACCGCGCCTTTCTCACCAGAATGGACGGTGTCCCTTCCTACCTGTGAGCCACAGAAAACCTTCCTTAAGAGCTTTTGACAGGCATTTTGTCTCTCAAACAGGAAAATAACTATTGCAGGAAGCTGGTGCTGAGGAGTGGGGCTGTCGCTTTGGTGAACTTGACTGTGGAACTTGTTTGTGGGAGGAATAGGAAAGAGTTCCAAACTCCGGGCTAGAAAAGCCCTCCAACACTGTAAGCAGAGCTTGGTGGACCATGCTGTCTGGAACCTCAAAACACAAGAATGCTGAGAGAAGAACAGACAGCAGAGGCCCAGCTCAGGAAGTTTTAGATGGGAACAAGAACTCTTTGGGGGACTAGATCAGAGACTGTGTTTCATCGTGACAAAGAATCCGGATGACTTCTGCTATGTCCCGTGGACTCCAGTGAAGCTAATTAAAATCAGTAATGGACTCAAAGCTGAAGAGATGGGTCAACAGTTAAGAGCACCGGCTGCTCTTCCAGGGGACCCGAGTTCAATTCCCAGCACCCACATGGCAGCTCACAACTGTCTATAACTCCAGTTCCTGGAATCTAGCATAGTGGGCAAAATAAATGCACATAAAATAAAGTTGAATTAAAAAAAAGAAGAACACTTGCTGCTTGCGAGTTCAGTTCCCATGTCAGGCAGCTCACAGATAAATGCCTTGTAACTCTAGCTGCAGGGAATCTGATGCCCTCTTCTGTCTGATTTCCATGGACATGCACACACATGGCATACATTCACACACACACACACACACACACACACACACACACACACACACACACAAGCCAATAAACACAAATCATTTTTTAAAGCAATGGACCAATTTGTTTGGTGGAGGAAATTTAAAGACTTGATAGCATTCAAGTGTTGGCATGGTTACCACTCCCTTCTCTTATCCAGGTCTACAGAGAGGGAGGAAGAGATGGGGGGGAGGGGGGAGAGTTGAAGCAGAAAAGCGTGAAAGTGAGCTGTTTGGACAGGAACATAGCAAGTTTAATGTTGTGGGCAGGGTGGGAGCTATGAAAGCAGCTGGAGTTGTTAAGGAAATTAGACCTATCAAAGAGGAACCTGGTGCACTGCACTGGGATAAAACTGGCTTACAGTTCCCTGAGAGTGGGAGCCTAGTTAGGAGCTTACTTATGAAAGCACAGGTTCATTTGGAAGGAGAGAGCTGAGCTGACAATGACTTTGAAGGAGTCTCCTGCCTAGGAAAGTGTCTTCCCAGACTAGTTGACAAAACCCACCAAGGCCACTACAGCTGCTGTACAGAGGGCTGACTACCTCTGGGGTGGGCAACAGAGCTTGGTGACATTGTCCACATGGTACTGGGTTTTTCAGACTTGAAAGATGCAAGAGGGGTTCATGGAGGTTTGCACCAAAGTTCCAGAAAGTCACTGTACCCAGGCAATGTGTAACCAGGCTGCATTTCCCACAAAGAGGCCCTGAAAAGCATAAAGCTTGGAAAGTGGAGACCCCAGGATGTTGGAGACACCAGGGCTCTGGGAAATCCAGTGAAGAAAGCTACAGGTACAAAGTGGAGATGGCCCAAGACAAAGACTCTGTGTGTTATAGGTATCAGAGCTGGAGGGCCTGGGATACCCAGGACTTTTGGAGCCCAGGTGATTCCACAATAGCTCCAGACGCTGGGCATGGGACTGTAGGATTTGGTGGGTGTTGGTCTTGCTTTGGCTCACTTTTCCTTGCTATAACATGCTATAGCGTGCCCATTCTCTCCTTTTGAAATGGAAATGTTTACTCTGTGCCCTGATTGTATAGAGGAAAGAGATTACCTCTAGTCTCAGAAGACCATGGAGTCTTTTGGAATGGTTGAATTTTGCACTATGAGATGGCCATGAGCCCATGGGGCCCAGGGACAGAATGTCGTATTTGGATGTGAAATGCCCCCCCATAGGCTCGTGTATTTGAACATATGGTCCCCAGCTGGTAATGCTGTTTTGGAAGGTTGTAACACATTTAGGAGGGAGAGCTTGGCTGTAGGGAGTTATTCACTAGGGAGCAGGCACTGGGGTTTGGTAGTCCAGCCCTACTTCCTGTCTGCTCTCTGCTTCCTGACTACATAGGTGTTATGACCAGCTTCTCCCACTGTGATTGGATCGTGTCTCTTCTTAAACGGTGGCCCCAACAAGCCTTCCTTCTTTGTTTTTGACAGGTATTTTTGTCACAGAAAAAAAAAAAAAACTAACACAAGTACCACCACATGAAATGTGATTAACCCACTTTCCGAGACTCAGATAGCTTGAGAATCCTTTGCTATAAAATATGCCAGGGTCCATTCATTGATCCATGTATTCAAAACACATCTATTGACTACCCACTATGTTCCTGGGGCTAGCTAGCAGGCTAAGTCTTATGGTGCATTAACCTGTGGAAGCCTTCCATGAACTAACACCAACAGACTAAAAAGCCAAAGCCTACAGAGTCCAGCCACAGAGGCCACTGGGCTGTTCCCCGAGTAGAAGTATGGAGAACTGTTCCTTTGGTATTATCGGATATACGTCTGGAGACTGGCCTACTGTGTGCCATGCTGTGGCCCTTCTTTCATGGTCATTAGTTGAAGCTTTATTCTTCTCCTTAGCACATTCGAGCCAGAGAAAAATGGCTTAGTAAGACTATATTGGCTCAATCAACACTGTCTCCACCCTTTCCCTAACTTCCACACTCCCTCTGCTTGTCCATTCAGAAGATCAAGGACCAATATAGCTGAAGTAATGGGGGAGGGGCAACAGAAATGCTTGCTGTCCTATCCAGCCTGTGAGCTCCTTCTGATTGGTCTCCTGGAAAGTGAAATTCTCCTTGCTCATCTCTGTACACATACCTCTACTGGAACAGAACCCGGTGAATTCCATCACCCTACATGTGAGGAGTAGATGAATGACTCAAGGTCTTATCCAAGGGTTTTCTAGTGGGAACAGATTAACTTTAAAGTTCATTTAATTTGAGGCAAAACTGTTGGAAGTTGTTAGCAATCAGGACACAGGCTTCCCCCAGGAGGGCCTGTCAAGACTAAAGGGGTCACAGTGAGCTCTGGATTCAGCTGAGAATCTACCTCTCCACCTGGGTTTGGGGGACACACAAGGAGACATCTCTGAAGGTCTACTGAGCACTTGTCAGGATGCAAAGAGGAATTCCACACCATCCCTAACTCTGAAAGATTGTTTGACTACGCATAGCAGCAATTAAAAAAAAAAACCGACATTAAATCACAATGCTTAAATTCATGACAATTAACAAATACCTTGAATTTCCCCCTTTGTGGGTCTTTCTGCTCAAAACAAAACAAATCCTGGCCACCCCTGTGCAGAACATTTAAGGGGAAAAACTTCAAAAACAGCCGTTCTCTCCTGTTTTCCATTCTGTTCTTGCCCCCAGCCCCTCCCCCACACACACTCATGGGATGACCTCACCTGATTTTTATACAGAAAATTGAGTCCATCTGGTGTTGGCTCCCTCCAGCCCCCTCATCTCTATTTGAATGCAATCTGGGAGTCCTTTGTCTCCCCCTTGCCTTCCCTCCTCTTCTCCATTTGGTCTCTGTCCCCAAGGAGGAGTGAGTGCCCTCTTCACCCATAGACTGCTGAGGGAAAGAGCCAGAGCCTCTTCCTGCACCTTGAAGACACCTTGGAGAGAATGGTGTCCCCTGGGGTCTGAGTTCTCACTCTGTGCAATTTGACCCTGGACTTTTGGGTTATTTTCCCTTGATTTACATACATGGGTCTGACTTTCTGTAATTTTCAAAGTTAAATGTTTTGTCTTTTGCAAACAACGGAAGGGACTGAAATCCTCCACTATTTCTGACTACCTAGAACCTTCCGACCTCTAAAGCTTCTCAGAGCTCTAGTCCAAGCATGGCTTTCTGTCCTTTACAAGACCCCAAAAAACTATCTAACAGGGAAGTGCCAGGTGCCATCTGCCTGGGATCCCACCGCGCTGGAGGCCCAAGACCAGCCCGTAAAGACAAAAGGTCAATTTACTTAATAATACATTTCTCTAAAATTCATAGTTGTATACTGTGCTCTGTCCACATGCTGAATGAGCCTCCGACCTTCGAACTGCCCCCCCCAGGCCTTCCAGCATCTGTGGCATTTTCATGAGCCCTTACCTGAGGAGTGGAACACAAGCTTCCTTCCTTTGTGGGGCACAGCCTACACAAGTGGTCCCCATCCACTCTTCTGGAGATATTTTGGATTATTTTAGATACTTGTCTATGTGTGTACTTTTTATAGCTTCATTTAGCTGTTTTCTGAAGGTACCTCAACTTTATTTTCATGTTTTCAGTGCAAATGTGACAAATTCTTAGAATTTACCCAAGGTATCAAATTTATGTCTTTGAAGTGTCCCCCCCCATTTCACTGTTTAAAATTTGATTTATAGAACATGATACACTGTAGCAAATTATAGCACACAAAGGGGTTGTCAAATTAAGGAGACCTGCCCAGACAGTTAGAAGAGACAAAAGGAACCATATGGTAGGAGGCGAGAACCAATTCATCCAAGTGGCCCTGTGACCTCTGCATGCCCACTATGGCTCCCCCATAAATAAATGTAAAAAAAAAAAAAAAGTTAAAATTAAGGTCTTAATTGAGACGTGGGCACAAAATACTTATCAACATAGCCAATCTTATTTGCTTGCGTTTTGTTTTTTTTAATTTTATGATCCCCCCCCTCCAATGTCTTCCTGGGACCCACCCTCGCCAAGGCTGGGATAATTGAGAAGGCTGCTGGTAATATAAGTCTCTTCTCAGAAGAAGACAGGCACTCTTCAGAATAATAAGATACGGGAGCTGTGCCAGCAGCACAGGCTAGCTGGTGTGTCTCAGATAACCCACCTGGAAGCCAGATGACCACAATGGCCTGTTCCTTCTCTATCATGTGGGTCCGAAGCTCCCTGCATCTCTCTAGCAGCCAAGTTGGGTGAAGAGGGAAGTCCACTCCCAAGGTCTACACCACAGGCTGGCCATGCACACAAGGCCATGGCAAAGGGCTAGTGTTTGAGGGAGATGGAGGGTAAAGCAACGATGACCTGGGGAATTCTTTCTGTTCGTGGACAGCAGACAGACACGGAAGAGCTGCTGAGGAGACCAAGAAGTGTGTGTACGGAGCTGAAGGAAAGGCTCACACGTCACCTTCTCTGGGCTGAGGGTGAACAGGGCAGAAGCCTCCCTGCTACCCGACACTTCAAACGGGTCAACCTCATCACTCACACGGTTAAGGACTGAGAGGAAGAAGCCTTCACTTAACCAAGGAAACCAGATAGACTGGCTTATGCCCACAACCACACAAAGGGCGCTAAAGAACAAGACAGAAGCCAAGCGAAGAGATGACAAACTGGACATGTCAGAAATAATCCGGGGACACGAGAAGCAGCTGGCTGTATGGTGCCGACATAGCTGAGCTGCTGAGGCAGGAATCGGATGACAGGAAACTGCTCAACGGCCGAGGGCTTGTCCGGAGCCCGGGAAACTTCTGTATTTGGAGCATCAGCACTGCAGAGGAAGGAAAAGGGCAGGTTAGGCCGTGCACAAGTGTGAGCAGGACCCGTTTAAAGCCTGGGCATGACAGAGATGTGCACCAGGTTCTTCGTTCAGCCCACACAGCCAGGGGAATGACCCTCGCATGACAGAAATGTGCACCAGGTTCTTCGTTCAGCCCACACAACCAGGGGAATGACCCTCCCTCACTTTGCAGAAGACAGGAGGAATTCTGACTGGGAGTGGGAGGGTGAAAGCCAGCCTGATGCTCAGGAAGAGGGTCCTTTTCCATCCTCCACATTTCAGTCTGAGACTGTGGACAGCCCTTCTCAAGAAAAACCACTCAAGTTGTAGTTCCAGGTGACTTGGTGTGTGTGACAGCAAAAGAGGGATGATAGAATTTTTTTCAGAATGCTTGGAGCTAAATGTGTGGCAGTTTCTATAAAACGAAGTAAATAAGAATTAGGTGATTACTTAAATGGTATGATAGGAGTGTAGCACAAAATCTAATTGGTATTATAATAAAAACAAACCAACCTGGAACCAGATATCAGGGTGAAAGCTGAAAGATCAGAGAAGCAGAACAGCCAGCCACTAGTTCTTACCTCTACAAAATCCTCAGTCTAAACAGAGTGAGTTCCTGCTTCCTCACACCTTCTATACCTTTCTCTGCCCAAACATCACTTCTTGGGATTAAAGGGGTGTGTGCTTCCCAGTACTGGGATTAAAGGCATGTGTCACCACTGCCTGGCTCTGTTTCCAGTGTGGCCTTGAACTCACAGAGATCCAGATGGATCTCTGCCTCCTGAGAGGTAGGATTAAGGGTGTGTGCCACTGCCTGACCTCTGTGTCTAATCTAGTGGCTGGCTCTGTCCTCTAATCCCCAGATAAGTTTATTAGGATACACGATATATCACTACATAGGAGAAATAAAAGAATAATACATGTTTTAGCTGTGGACAGTATCTGCATTGATAATAATGACAATATAAATATTAATTTGGAAAAAAGCCCAGGCTGTAACTCAGTTGAAAACATAGGGAGGAGTGTTTATAATATGTAATAGACAGTCCAGGGTGATTTCTAGATTTTACTTTTTTAATTTTAATGTCATAAGTAGTCATGGCCTCGGTCACTTTTCTCACGGCCGTGACAAAATGGCAGACCTAAGCAACCGAAGGCAGGAAGGGCTCACTTCACCCCACAGTGTGAGAAAGGACAGAGCCCAGCATGGTGGGAAGACGTGGCAACAAGATTTGAGGCATCTGGTCAGAGTGCACTCCAAGTCAGGAAGCAGAGAGTGGGGTGCTACTGTGGCAGTGTGAATGAGAAATGTCCCCCACAGGCTCACATATTTGAACTTGTTCCCCAGTTGGCGGCACTATTTGGGGGATGTATAGACCAGTGGTTCTCAACCTTCCTAACGCTGTGACCCTTTAATATCGTTCCTCATATTGTCGTGGCCCCCAACCATAAAATTATTTTCGTCGCTACTTCATAACTGTAATTTTGCACTGTTATGAATCGTAATGTAAATATCTGATGTGTGGCCCTCAAAGGGATTGAGACCCACAGGTGGAGAACTACTGTTCTAGAAGCTTCAGAAACCATAGCCGTGTGGAGGAAGTATGTCACTGCGGGGCAATATTTAAAAGTTGATATCCTTGGCCTACTTCTGGTTCACTCTACTTTCTACCCGTGATTGGAAATGTCATCTCTCCACTCCACTCCCTGCTGCGGCCACCTGTCTCCTTGCCTGTGTGCTCTCTCTGTCTCTCTCTGTCTCTCTGTCTCTGTCTGTCTCTGTCTCTGTCTCTCTGTCTCTCTCTCTGTCTCTCTGTCTCTGTCTGTCTGTCTGTCTGTCTGTCTCTCGCTCTCGATCTCTCTGGAACCAAAAGCCAAAATGGACTCTTTCTCCACCAAATCACTTTGGGTCACAGTGTTCATTACAGCAACCAAAAAAAGTAATAAATACAGCTCTAAAACCCCAAGCCTAAAGCCCCTGTGACCTACTTCCTCTAATGAGACGCCTGCTTCTAAAATGTTCCACATCTAGCCAAAGCAAGGCCACCAGCTTAAGGACCAAGTGTTCAGCCACATGAGCCAGCAGGGAACCTTCTCCATTCAAACTACAGGAGCAGTATGAGCATGCTGTGTAGAAATGTTAAAGACTGAAAAAGCTGAGAGAAGAGTTTAGGTGGCCTGTCTCCTGATCAGTGGGGATGGAGAGTAGAAATTGGCTCAGGAAAACTAGGCAAGGGGACTACTTACTTCCCTGGAAGCCACAGAGCGTCGTTTGACTTTGAAAATTATATACATAGATTGCTTGAGTAAGAATAAATTACATTTTGAGAAGGAATTTGTCCGACATTCCTGAGAATGAAGTGGTTTCTGCATGTGTGTGCTCTAGACGGAGAGGGACGAGACCACGGCTTTGCTCCTGCTAATTGCCTGCAGATGTGTACATTTCTTCAGGGGATAAGAGAAGGATGGCAGAAACCACAGCATGTGACTGGCTGGAAGTTGCCCCGTCCTGCCTTCCAAGTGAAAAGGGCACAGCTGCCAGGGACCGTGGAACTGCAGTGCGGGATCTGGCTATGCCTATTTGTATCATAGCCCTGAGCCAAGCGGCACCTGCCTTGGCAGCTAACCACGGTGATCATCACGGGGAGAAGGCGTCCCACCACAAGCGCTAACCTCCGCTGGAAGGAGAGCGGATTCCACAGGCAGCAGTGACATCTGGACTGGAGCTGCTGGGGAGCAACCTGCTTTGGCAATGGCCTGTGACCTGAGGATGTGGCTGACTCCTTGTTCTGTATCACAGACGACTTCCGACCTGAGCCTCTCAAGGGAGACTCAGGGAGAAGAGGCCATGAAATTAGTGGATACAACTTTGTTGTGCCAGGCATTTCTTTTTTTTAAGTCACTTCTAGAGGAACGGCAAATTCATTCACAAAACAGAGTTGTCCCACATTTGGCGGTGTAGCAACTGGGTAAACTTCTGGGTTATCAATTAGTGCATTTGCTCATCGCTTTTTTCACCTTTTAGTTTTAACCATAGATGTCTTTATTTTAGAGTAGTTTCTTGCCAAGCATGATGGTACATTTGTGTTCCCACAACTCAGGAGGCTGAGGCAGTGGGAGATAGAGTCCTAAGCCAATCTGGACTCCATAATGAGACCCCATCTCCAAAAGGGAGTCTGGGTGTGGTGGCACATGCGTTATTATCCCAGCACTTGGGGTGTGGAAGCAGCAACTGGAGGCATGGAAGTTCAAAGTCTTCCTCGGCTACCTCGCAAGTTCTAGTCTCACTTGGGCTACATGAGGTCCTGTCTTAAAATAAAACACTAAGACAAATAAATAAATATAGTTTTCTTATAGATAATACAGCTGAGTCTTTCTTCTACTGAATTTAACAATCTCTGGCTTTTTTTAAGATTTTATTTGTGTGTGTGTGTGTGTGTGTGTGTGTGTGTGTGTGTGTGTGTGTGTGCACATGAGAGCAGATGCCTGCGGAGGTCAGAAGAGAACGTCAGTACCCTTGGAACAGGAATTACAGTTATTTGTGGGGTGTCCAGAGTGGGTGCTGGGGTCTGAAGTCTGCTCCCCATGTGTGATCACACGTGCTCTTAACCTCTGGGTGATCTCTTCAGCTACAGTCTTTGAATTTGTAATTGGAGTTCTTACACCAGTTACTGTTCGCTACTTCTTTTCTATTTCTCCGTCTGTTCTTTGTCC
Source organism: Peromyscus melanophrys (assembly GCA_902168415.1). NCBI lineage: Eukaryota > Metazoa > Chordata > Mammalia > Rodentia > Cricetidae > Peromyscus > Peromyscus melanophrys. The sequence continues at coordinate 30,361 of CABHPR010091318.1, forward strand.
TTTTTCTTCGTTTCCTATGTCCTTTTGTGTAACTTAGTGTCTGTATAGCAAGCTTACAGGACTTTCTCATTTCCCATGGCTCTGCTTTGTGTTACTGTTATGATACTTTGTTATCGCCCCTTTCTTCTTTTGAGACCAGGTCTCACTATATAGCCCAGGCTGATCTCAAACTCACGATTTTCCTGCCTCAGTCTCCAAGACACCGAGAACACAGGTGTGTCTTCCTATGCCCAGCTCATGGGTTTTATATATATTCTGTAAACCCCACCACACGTCTCTATTATATTTCTCTTAATTATATTTAAAATAAAAAATGAAATTAAAAGATGTATTTATATTTACCCAATATTTGTCATTTCTAATACTTTGTGTGTATGCATGCATATATGTGTATATGTATGTGAGTGTGTATATGTGTGTATATGTGTGTGTGACATGTATATGAGTTTGTATGTGTGTATAAGTGTGTATATATGTGAGTGTGTAGTGTGTACATGAGTGTGTATGTCTGTAAATGTGTGTGTGAGTGTGTATGTGTGAGTGTGGTATGTGTATGGGTGGTGTGTACATGAGTGTGTATGTGTGAGTGTGTTTATATGTGTGAGTATGTATATATGTGCTTACATATGAATGTGTATGTGAGAGTGAGCATGTATGTGTGAGTGTGGTGGGTGTATATGTGGTGTGTACATGAGTGTGTATGTGTGTGTAAGTGTTTATATGTGTGACTGTGTGTATGAGTGTGTATGTGTGTGTGTTTATATGTGTGACTGTGTGTATGAGTGTGTATGTGTGAGTGTGGTGGGTGTATATGTGGTGTGTACATGAGTGCGTATGTGTGTGTAAGTGTTTATATGTGTGAATGTGTGTATGAGTGTGTATGTGTGGTGTGTACTGAGTGTACACTTGCACCTGCCTCTGCTCCCACACGCATTAATTGACCAGAGCACCATCAAGCACCAGCCTCCACAGTTCTGCATCGTATAGCCTGATACAGCCTTTCACTACACCGAAAGCTCATCCCTCTGACCAGGCTGCCTGGCCACCCGTCTGCCTGACCCCTCCTTTCAATGCTGGAGTTACCGACATGCACAGCCACACACGGTGCTGGAGATTAGGACTCGAGTTTGATGATACAGTATGAGATTCTCACCAGAAGTCAATCTGCACCGTTGCCGTGATCTTGAGCCTCCAGAACTGTAAGATAAATAAACCTCTTGTTTGAAATCGACCAGCCTTGACTATTTTATATCAGCAGAACGCAGCCACCCCCACCTTTCTGCGGCTCCAACTGCTTGGTAGTTACCAGCTGCTTTTTGGTCCCATCATCCCTGCTTCTCACCAGTGCCATCTTTTGTCGGCCCATTTACTGGATTTTCTGCACTTTTTCCCTCAAATTATCGTGGTGAGGTTTTTTTTCTTCATTTTTGTCTTTCAGAATATTTTAATGAGAACACAGGAGAGGCTGCATTGGGAACTTCCAGACAGATAGTTTTGAAACAAAAGGTAGAAATTTCCACTTCTGCTCATTAAAAAAAAAAAAAGTATGTATTCTATTCAACTATTATTTGAGGTTATTCTAAATTTTTTCTGATATAATTTCCCCATTATTTCATTAATATTTTAATACTCTATCATCCTTAAGCTGACTCCTGTGAATAGCACCAATGTATTTTATATATTGAGGGGACACTTTCAACCAAGGGGGTTGGCATCTACATGTAGCACAGCTGAGCTCCTCGGCTTTCACCTGATCACCGTGGTCCGAGCATTCTGCCTGCTGAGCTTCCTCATTGTTTCCGAAATGTTCAGCTCCCCCTACTTCCAACTTTGCCTTCTTTTTCTCTGGTTCTCCTGTGGGCTCCTCTTGCTCCAGCCACTTCTCAAATGATAAATAAAGACTTCTCAGGTTGTGTCCTGTGTTTTTATTCTTTGGGACCATCTCTTCTATTCCCTGGGCCTCAATTACTCTGTATTCACTGTGCACTGTCAAGTCTATATGACTACTCACGACCATATGTGTTCTACTTAACATTTCTGCTTTTTAGATTTATTTATTTAATTTTATGTATGTGAATGTTTTGTCTATATATGTGTCTATCCATCAGATCCCCCTGGAACTGGCATTATGGGTGGTTGTGAGCCACCCTGGGTGCTGGGAATCAAACCTGGGTCCTCTGCAAGAGCAGCAGTGCTCTTAACCACTGAGCCATTGCTTCAGTCCCTGTTTAACATTTCTTATTCTTGTTCTTCAACTATAAAAATGGAGATACTATCTCATATAGACATTGTTAAGGATTGAGAGAATTTGTAAAATATTACTTAAGATTTAAACTTTTGAAACATAAAGAAAAACTCATGTTTACTTTTAATAAGTCCTGCATAATATTATCAGTGCCCTAAATGAGTTCCAGTCTATACTTATGTGAAGAGTAGCACATTGCACTGTCTACTAATGTCGCCCATTCTGGTGAATCTGGCCACACAGCCTTTTGGTAGGAAAAGCTTAGGGAAGAATTTGTTCCATGGAGAAGGAATCAGTAAAGATGAAAAAGTGGGATCGAATTAGTGAACCATTAAAACACTGTTTGAAGAAGTTCTTTGATTAAGATCCATACATAGACCAGCCACCTGTGTGGCTGTGAACATCACAAAGTACCAAATCCTTACTCTGCTGTGGGACAGCAGCCGTGAAGGGCCTGGCTCCAGACTGTGTCCCAAGTGAGTTCTGAGGGGAAACTGGCCCTGGTTTGATGCTCCTACTCAAGTGGGAAACAGTTGCCAGAAGAAAGTTTAGGTGGGAATGGAAAAATCTAACACCTAGAATCTACTGTGAGCCGTCTCAGGGCTGGTACAGTTCTTCTCCTCTTTGCCAATAGTCAGTCTTCCTCCTGTCTCAGAACATCCCCAAGCCCTACTTTGCCTGTTCCCAGGGTTTCTGACTGTCTTTTAGTCAGATCGAACTGCATTCTGTTCGGAAAGGGGCAGAGCCCTTTGCTTTTCTCTTAAGGATGTTCATTGCATGGAAAACACCAGAACCCATTACGCCCAACCACCACATTGCCAAGAAACGCCATTACCTTGCTGGTCTGAGCAGGTCAGCCATCTCCTCCAGGACGGTTTCTCCTCCTTCCTATGTGATCCCCAGGAGCCATGGCCCCTTTGTTTCTCTGGTAACTTAGAAAAAAACTAATTGGCTCTTATCCTAGAGACTTTATTGACCCAATGTGACCCTCACACTGCAGATGGCAGAGATAGCCCAGCGCAGGCTCAAGTTCTCAAAGGGAGGAACGCTCGGGAAGATTTTTATTAACTAAAACTGTGCCCAGGATGAGGTCTGCTCTCAATTTTCTATGTGTCCTAAATCTTTTCACAGCGATCCAGATCCCCTGAGCAGAACAAAGGGTGAGGGATACTTGATTTACCCAATTGTCTTCTTCTTTAGCTTTTCACGGCAGGTGTACCCACAAGTCTTCCTGTAACATGTTGGCAGCCAGCACTCCACAACCCAGGAGAAATTCATAGGGGCTGATCAGGATCCAACCTGATTAGCCAGGTGGGGGAGAAAACATTCTGCAAACAACAATTGTTAGCTTCCAGAGAAATTCCCAGACATCGTCTGTAAGAGAGGAAGCTGACTTCACACACCTATGATGATTGTGGTACTCAGTCCAATTACTCCAGTTCTGAGAGTGTTCCTCCCCTCAAAGGCCACTCAGGATGCCCTGCATTGGGTGAATGGTAGTATCTGAGCATTCTCTGTACACTTCACACGTCCGTGAATGGCTGCTTGGAAGAAAGACAACACTGTTTTCCTCTTAGAGGATGCTCCCACTTCCAGTGGAACTAGGGAATGAGCCCAGGAATGAGGACAGGTGAGTGCACTCTGGACACAAGCCAGGCTCTTGCAAAAATGTCCTGTGAGAACAGAGCATGGAAAGAGTTGGACCAAGGAGTCGGAGAAGGCATGGTGCTAAATGAGATGGGAGGAACAGCTAGAACCAGACCTGCCAGGCCCTGCAGTTATTATTAAAAAGCTGGGTCTGAATCCTAAATATAGTGAAAAAAATCTAATCAGGAGGCACGTGCCTCAGCCTGACTCCTGGTCATATTAGCTACTTCTTCTGAGGAACTTTGGCACAGAGAGCAAGTTGGAGGGATCCCACTTGGAAGGCAGCAATTCGGAAGTGAGTAGAGTGGTTCTGGGAGGTAGGGGAAGCAAAGAGATTTCGGAGAGATTCTTAGGTAAAGATAACAGGATTTATCAGTGGGTTGAATGATAGCATCAGTCATGATCCTTCACCCCTGAGATGCCAAGAGCTTAGCTTTTCTTCTCGAATGATTTTTCTGGAACAGTCAGATGGATGAATGAGGAAAAGTAACCCAAGTGATGCTCATAGTCTGGGTTTTCCTGCAGTAGTTCCCTGACTTGCTGGGAAGCTGGCCTGGAATGTTGATAGGACTCACTAGAATCCGTGCCCTAGGGTGACCCCGGAACTTGCTGGGGTGAGCACTGTGGAATGTGGCCAAAAGCACAAAACAGGAAGAGCAGAAAGCACACCTTGAAATGAGTCTCCCCAGACCCCCCCTCCCCCGCCATGACAAAGCCTAGTGTTACACCAGCTGATAGAGGGGAAATGTTCACATATCCGTGCTCTAGTGTCAGAACAGAGTATCAAGGGTGGGAGCTGAGAGGAAAGAAATGGAAAACTGGTATAAATGGAAATCAAAACCAGAATGGGATGTTGCCTCACGTCTGTCGGGGTGGTACTGTGGAAACGGGAAAGGATAAATGTTGGCAAGGCTGCAGACAAAAGGAGCCTACGCACACTGTCGGTGGAATAAAAATTGGTAGAGCCACTGTGGAAACCAAAAGGGAATTCATCAAAAAAATAAAAAGTCATCACAAGACCAGGCCATCTTACTTCTTGTCAAATGTCTGGAGGACATAAAATCTCCATGAGTACTAGTCAGCCTCTGCACCCTTCTCACACAATACCTGACACACACAGGAGAATGGGGTGGAATGATTTGCTCGGCTCACAGTTTCGAGGATTTTCAGTCCTGAGTCCTTATCATCACTGATTCTGGACTCACGTTGAGAGAGAACATCAGAGCAGCAGAAGGGTACAACAGAGGCCGCTGGCCCTGTGGCAAACAGGATTACCAAGCAAGAAAGGGTTCTAGGACAAGATAGAGCCCCCAGAGAAAGTTCTCCAACTTTCTTATTAGAGTCTGTGTCACTGTGCTGGATAGTTTTATGTCCACAGGACACAAGCTAAAGTCATCTGAAAGGAGGGAACCTCAATTTTTAAAATGACTCCATGAAATCAGGCTGTAGCAGCAGATGCAGAAACCACAGCCAGACATTAGGGGGAGAGAGAGCCCAAATTAGAGATATCCATCGGGTCCCTCCCCTTGGAGCTCGGGAAAACCCTGAGGAAGGGGGGGCAGGATTGTAGGAGCCAGGAGGGGTCGAGGGCACCAGGAGAATGTGGCCCACAGAATCAACTAAGCAGGGCTCATTGTGGCTCACAGAGACTGAAATGACAGTCACGGAGCCTGTAGGGGTCTGAGCTAGGTCCTCTGCATATATGTTATGGTTGTGTAGCTTGGTGTTTTTGTGGGACTCCTAACAGTGGAACTAGGGGTGTTTCTGACTCTTTTGCCTGCTCTTGGGACCCTTTTCCTCCTACTGGGTTGTCTTACCCAGCCCTGACATAAGGGTTTGTGCCCTTATGTCATAAGGTATCTTGTTATGCTGTGTTCGATTGCTATCCTTGGAAGGCCTGCTCTTTCCTGAAGGGAAACAGAGGAGGAGTGGATCTGGGAGGGGAGGGGAGGTGGGGGGATGCCCCGAAGAGTGGAGGGCGGGGAAACTGCAGTTGGGATGTATTATATGAGAAAAGAATCTAAAAAATCATTATATACCTGCAATATATGGAACTGTAGAATAATTTTTAAATATAAAAATAGATTGCTAGGCAAAAAAAAATCAGTCTATAGGCAAGTTTGTAGGGCATTTTCTTAATTAGTGATTGATGGGGGAGGGACCAACCCATGGTGGGTGGTGCCATTACCTAGGCTGGTGGTCCTGGGTTCTATAAGAAAGCAGGCTGAGCAAGGCATAAGGAGCAAGCCAGTCAGCAGCACCCCTCCATGGTCTCTGCACCAGCTCTTGCCTCCAGGTTCCTGCCCTGCTTGAGTTCCTGTTCTGACTTCCCTTGAAGATGAACAATGATGTGGATGTGTAAGACCAATCAACCCTTTTCTTGTCAAGTTGCTTTGGTCGTGTGTTTCATCCCCGCAACAGTAAATCTAACTAGGACGGTGACTGAGTCAAAATACCTGACATAAAGGAGAAGTTTTTTTTTTTTTTAGCTCTTGTTGTCAGAGGTTTCAGCCCACAGTTCTTGACTCTGCTGATCTTGAACCCCATGGAAGGTAGAACATTAGGCAGAGGTTATTCAGCCTGGAGTGGACAGGAAGTAGCCTGTAGAGGGAAGAGTAGCAAGTAAAGGAAAGCAAGAAGCAAAGCATAGTCCTCAAGAGTATGTCTTCAGTGACCTACTTCCCCTACGTGAGCCCCACCTCCTAGGCATGTGGCAATCAAACTGAGCTGATAATCACGACTAACCAACACTCTCTCTTCAAAACTTATCTCCGATTTTCGTCCTAGTATTATTTATCATTGTAGAAAAACCTAGAATCGTTGACAGGTAAATGAATAAAGAAAATGTGGTATACAGATGATGACTATTCAGCCTTGAAAGAAGGCAGTCCTGACATTCGCCATGATGTGGGTGAATCCAAAGAGCATCGGAGTAAGTGAAAGAAGCTGGGCACAGAAAGACAAACGTGGAACTGTTCTGCTTACACGTAGAATCTTAAGTAACATAAAACTCAGAAACAGGGAAATGGTGGTGGTTTGAATGAAAACGGTTCCTATAGGCTCATCAGGAGCGGCATTGTTGGAAGAAGTGTGTCACTGAGGATGGGCTTTCGGATTTCAAATGCTCAGGCCAGACCCAGCGTCACTCTCTCTTCCTGATGCCTGCTTATCTGGATGTAGAACTCTCAGCTCCTCCTCCATATCTGCCTGTGTGCCGCCATGCTTCCCGCCACGTCAATAATGGACTAAACCTCTGAACCTGTCAGCCAGCCCCAATTAAATGGTTTCTTTATAAGAGTTCCACGATCATGGTGTCTCTTCACAGCCGTAGAACACTGACTAAGACAGGCATGATGATTAGTAGAGGCTGGAAATGGGGTGAATCAAGGATGTTAATCAGATGATACAAACTTTCAGTCCTAAATTCTAGGGCTTAATGTACATGTTGATTACAGTTAGCAACACTGTATTCCATACTTAAAATTTGCTGAGTAAATCTCAAAGGCTTTCACCACACCAAAAAAAGGTGGGGCAACTGGTAAAATCTTGGCTTGGTGGCACATGCTTGTAGTTTTAGCACTCAGGAGGTGGAGGCAGAAGGATCGGAAATTCAAGGTCATCCTCTGCCACATACTGAGTTGAAGGGCAGCCTCTACTAAGCAGGACCCTCTCTCAAAAACAAAAAACCAAGCAACCAAACAAAAAACATAAAAAGCAAAACAACACTTTTTTTTAAAAAAATTCCCTAAACCAGGGCTGTTTGGGAGGCGACAGTAGTCACCAAGTCCAGTGGGTTACTTTTGAAGGACACAGTTTTAGAAACACTGTCACAGCATGCAGAGATTTTTTTTCTTTTTACTCTTTCATCAACCATGTCCCGTCTCTCTAATGGGAAATAGTAGTTGAACCAGGGATGGCTGTGGTCAGGATCAATATTCCCCACCGAGCTGAGCCTATCTCAGAGAATAGTGCACCACAGCCAGTTTTACTCACAGACGACAATCCCAACAGACGCTGGAGGGGAACTAATGGTTTTCTGTGTGGATTCTCACTTCCCTCCCCAGTGCCCCTGTCAGGAGATCTGTGTCTCAGGCCCCCAAACGCAGAGAAGTCTGGAGGGTTGTTAACTGCATTCTTCTCTTTCCTCCCCCACTCCCAACTTGCTATGTGATGTTGAGTAGAAAACAGCACAGCCTGGCAATGCAAAACTGATAGCTATTTTTTTTTTTAAGAAAACTCTTATAGGGGCTTCAGAATGCAGAGGGGACCTGGGGGGATGCCTGCTGATCCCTGGGGAAGGGAAACTGACTCCACAGGTGTCTACTTCTTCAGGTGGCCTCAGATTCCAGTTAGCTCAGTCTCCCTATATCTCAGTCACTATATTTACTTATTTATTCCTAAAGAGGATTCCTCAATTACTCTAAATCCATAAATACTTTAATACAAATTGACAATTAAAAATTTATGTTAGATTATATGGTTTTAAGAAAAAGACAGACTAGGAAATTATTTGCAACTTATGTCAGAGGCAGTGGGTTTCTATCTCAGCAGAGTAAGACCCTATCAGCCAAAAGACTACAAAGGCTGCCGGGAAATATACTAAAAGGAGAAGAAAGCCCAGCTAACAGCTACAGACTCTCTACAGTGCCAGGAAAAGGTGGGGGGTTGGTAGACATGGGGAGAACCTATGTACTATATTTTTATCACTAATCTCTAATCATGAATTGTGTGCCTCCTAAATTCATATACAGAAGTCCTGACTACAAAGGAAACTGATTTAGACGTCAGTAGCAGAAGCCCTAACCCAACATGGCCTATGTCCTTGTGGGAAAAAACAATGGACACAAACATTCGAAGGACAGCCACGAGGAAACATGGGGAGAAGGCAAACAGCCATCTACATGCCACAAAGAAAGACCCCAGGCAACACCAATCCTGTCTACACTGTCAGCTTCTAGCCTAGAAGCTGTGAGAAAATGCATCTCTGTTATTCAAGCTGTGGTACTTGCCACGGAAGCCCTAGCCAATGAATATAGCCCAAGGCAGATCTGTTTGGCCCACAGAATATAGAATACTGTTCTGGAACCTTCTACCTGAATGGTTCTCCCAATTGTTGGCTTCCTTCTCTCTGTTCCTGGAAACAGGACCCCCAGCCAATTTTGTGTTGCGGGGAAGGATGAACCACTCCCATTAGACTAACATGGACAGTTGTGCAAATTTGGATCACAGGCCTGAGAACCTGAGACCCCCCCACCTCCCAGATGTGGGGTATTCTTTGCATGGCCTACAGAGCCTGTATCCGATAAATGAATCAGCTGCCTTTCTAATTTACTTTTATATTTGAAACATAATCATATTTGATGAATTGTTGAATTGCCAGATCTGAGTTTTAAATCCAGGAATATGGGAGCAGGTGAGTCCAAGTTACAAATGTTCCGTACTTAAAGGGGACCAACTACATACTTATTCAATAGAGGCAGGGCTCAGCTTCCCCACCGTAACACTAGGCCCAGTCCCCAAATCCCTCAGGATGAGCCAGGAGCTCCCAATGCCAGGAAAGTGCTTCCACAACATCAGGTGAGCTGTACAAATGAGAGGTAATTTGACAAGTCAGCCAGCACGAAGCAAGCAGTCAAGTCAATGCAGAGTGCTTTAATGCACTTAAAAGCCCAGAAGCAAGCCCGGGCTGGGTAATAATGGCCTAAACACCACCAGGGACTTCGAAAGTCTAATTTCCAGCCCTGATGGCCACGGTGTTCCATCTCCATTGGGCTAATTAAGGCACAGTGGAGACAGAATCTGACAGAGAAGCTCACCCTGGCCTTGCTCTAGATTTATGGGGAAGAGAAGTTGCCAAGAAGGTAAATTAGACATCAACAGGGCTTCCCCCAGGATGATGAAGTCTCAGCGGCATTAAGACCGTGAGATTTAAAGTGAGTATAGATCAATGTTAGGCAGAGAGACTGGGAGACACGGTTAGAACTAACCATGGGGTCCTGATTACTTTATCATTCAAATGATTGATTCCTTCATTTGTAAGGTTACCTATCTCAAAACGTCGTTGTGAGAAATGAAAGACATTCAATGCGTCCTACACCAACAAATGGTAGCAACTGCCAGATTGCATCATTGTTCCCAGTCTCTGCTGTAGTGAAAGGACCCCAAAGAGATCAGCCTTGAGAGGTGAAGGTACAGTATCTTTCGGACTCGGAGTCTGTGCCCAGTCCTGACATATGCACTTCAGTGCAGAGCTTTACGTGGGCTGTGAATCAAAGATAGCCATTTTCCTACCGACTTTCAGGATAACCAGACTTCACAATTTATGCAATTTATCTATCCCTCCTGCAGTCTATAAATCGAGCTCTAGCTGCTTCTCCCTGTTTTGAACAGCCCCTGGACCTCCACTGCTATCCACCATGTTGGATCAACATCCCAGAGAACCATGTACTATACTGCCTACAATACAGACAAACCCTCGCCCCTCTCCTAATCAGCCTAATGGCCATCTCTTCCCAGAATCATCCAATGCACATAAAGCCCTACTCACAATCCCCTCTGATTTCCAGTGGCAGAAGCTCTGATCAGCAAAGGAAAGAACGTTCATCTGATTAGATCAGTCCAACATTTTGTGCACACACACATACCATCATGACAGAGAAAGCTGAAGGATCATACCCCAAGTCCATACACTAGGAACCTTATTATGGTTGAGATCTAATTCATTGGTTGATCAATAAATTAACCAATTTATACATTGATACCAATCAAAATCTCTTCTGGTACAGAATCAGATGAATTATTATGAAATGTATGTAGAAATGCAAAGGACTTAGAAGAGTGAGCTCAATCTTAAAAAGCAGAACAATGCTTAAACACACACACACTACCCAGTTCCAGGTTGTCCTGTAGAGCTGAAATTGTACAGCAATAAAAAGAATGTGGTCATGGTGTAAAAACAGAAAAAATAGGTTAAGGAAAGATGAAAGAGTTCAGAAATGAGCTAAGTAGAGGACTGATTCTTCAACTGAGGTACCCACACAAGCCACTGGGAGGAAAGAAAACCTTTCAATCAATGGATTTGAGACAACTGGATGAACACACAGGACTAAACAAGCCTCAACCCCTATTGTGCACACACACAAAGTTAACCTGAGATGGATTATATATCCAAACATAAAAGCTAAGGCTATAACATTTCTAACACAAGAGAAGAAGAAGCAAGATGTGGAAAGCACTAAATATAAAAGAACATTTTGATAAATCAGATGACATCAAATGAAAAATATTGTTCTTAGGAGAACACACCTTGAGAGAATGAAAAAGAGGGTGCATAGACTTGGAAACTAGTTATAGTACACCTGTCGGACTTGTGTTCAGAATAGATAAGGAAGTCCTCTGTAAGTCTACAATAAAAAGATAAATAGCCTGATTCAAAACATGAAAACAGTTTGACACAAACCCTCAAGACTCAGAGACCATCACAGGAGAGGAGGAAGACTGTGAGAGCCAGAGAATAGGGAGGAGAGCTCAGAAATGCTGTTTCCTGGCACTACTGTCTCACTTGTCAACTCACAACAGTAGTGGCTATCTGCACAAGACCTTCACAAGAGCAATGCAGTCACAATGCCAGCATGGATGGCAGAAGGGCTCATGAGGCACACCCACTCCCAACTGAGGAACCACTGGCAGTTGATGGAGTCTGGAGAAGGGTAGTCATTTTCCTTTGGGTTTATAGCCACTGGTAGGTTGTCCACATCCCAGTGCATGACCTCACATCCATGCATGCACATATGGGTATCACTAGCTGGATACAGGGGATGGCCTCACATCCACACATGCACATATGGGTATCGCTAGCTAGATACAGGGGATGGCCTCACATCCACACATGCACATATGGGTATCACTGGCTGGATACAGGGGATGGCCTCACATCCATGCATGCACATATGGGTATCACTGGCTGGATACAGGGGATGGCCTCACATCCATGCATGCACATATGGGTATCACTAGCTGGATATGGTGGGATATTTTAAAACTTGAGGGAGAGGACATGAAATTGGGAGGAAGATCTATTAAAAGGGTCTGGTGGGGGGAGCTGAAGAGGGAAGTTGGGGGATGAATGTGAATACACGGTATGCATATATCAAATTCTCAAAGAATAAATTTGTTTTAAAATTTTGTAAAGATCTGAACAAACACGAAAAAGATCTATAATGACTACTAACCATGTGGGAAAAACACTCACTGTCATTTCTAAGTGGGGTGTGCAAACCAAAGCCACACTGGGCTGCTGTCTATCACTGGGGTAGCGACAAATAACCACATTCGTAGTAGCAAATGCTGACAAGACTGTGGAGCCGCTGGAGCTCCTCTCTGTTGCTGGTGGGAACATATGATGAAACAACTTGCTTGAACATAAGCTGGCGATCCTTTGTAAGGTAAGCACACAACCATCCTACTACGTGCTAGATATTTACCCGAGAAAAATGAAAGTATTTGTCCTTGAAGGGACCTGTATACAAATGTTTATAGCAACTTTATTCATAATAAACCCCAAACAATCAAATGTCTTTGCATAGTGAATTACATCCTAGCAACAGAAACTAATGTTGCAACCAATGCATGCCACAACATGAGTAAACCTCAGAATCGTACGTTGCATAGAAGCCAGACACAAAGGAGTATGCATTGTATTTTCCACTTGCATGAAATTCAAGAACAGGCAAAATTCATCTGTGGTATTAGTAGTCAGAACAGTAGTTGCTCCCATGTCACAGACATGTACTGGAAAGAGGAAAGATAGTATGTGGGCTGTTGTAACTGTCTCTTATCTCAATTATAATGGTGGTTACATGTGTATTTACACTGATCAAATACCAATATATACTTAAGAGCTATGTATCTTACTGCATGTAAACGTTACCTAGAAAAATAACAAGACCCAGTAGTGAGATGGTTTTGTGGGTAAATATGCCTTGCCATAGGAGCTGGCCACCAATCTGAGCCCAGCATGTTAGAGGAAAGAACTGACTCCTATAACTTCCACATGCATGTCATGGCACATGAATGCCATAGTGTGTGCGCGTGCGCGCGCACACGCGCGCACGCGCACACACACACACCACCCACATACATGTACATACTAATAAGAATTTAGTAATTTAAAAATAATAAAGAGACCTTTAAATTCAAACAATTCTGGTTGGTGGGTTTGTGTTTTCATCCTGGGGATATCTTAGCAATTCAAATGGTATTTTCTGTGTTCTAGGCTCCAGAAAATAAGGAAGTCCAAAATACCACTAATCCAACTGAGTAAATACATACAGACACACAGTAAGACAACTAGTACGTGTAGAAGAAACCATAGCATTTTCAAAATGTTAGTGGGCCAGGCAGTGGTGGCGCACGCCTTTAATCCCAGCACTCGGGAGGCAGAGGCAGGCAGATCTCTGTGAGTTCAAGGCCAGCCTGGTCTCCAAAGTGAGTTCCAGGAAAGGCACAAAGCTGCACAGAGAAACCCTGTCTCGAAAAACCAAAAAAAAAAAAAAAAAAAAAAAAAAAAAAAAAAAAAAAAAAAAAAAAGGTTAATGGTCTACATAGTGAGTTCCAGGACAGCCAGGACTACACAAAATGTTAGTGGACATGACTAATGCATAAGAGCTCAGTAAGAAAGAGGATATAAGACATATCCTTATATGAAACATAATATGAAAGTATTCCTTATATTACTTACTAATTACAAAGAGAAACAGTGATGTTAGAAGAGACTTGAGAGATGCCATTTTATCCCAATGATCAAAATTAGCATCATCACGATGGACAAAATGTTGTCATGCCCTTCTTACAGCAACATACAAACAACACGAGGCCTCTGCTATGGCATGTCTGCCCCAAAGGAGAATGCAGAATCCAACCGTGAGGAAACAAACGCAATTGAGCATCCTATGAAATAACTGCCTTGGGCCCTTGAAAACTGCCAAGGTCAGACAAGACAAAGCAAGACCGAAGAACTGTTGTAGACGAAAGAGATCCAGATTCCTGACGACCAAAGGCAAACAATGACCTGGGTTGTGTTTGGGGACAGAAGTGAAGAGCGACAACGGACCTGATGCGGCACATGTCAGGACTGAGTATAGACCTTGGGCTGACAAATGGCACTCTATCGATGTGAATCCTTCCATCCTGAGTATTACACAGAAAACAGCTTGGTTCTTGGAAAATACACATCAAAGTACTTAGAGATCAGGAAATACTGTGTGTAATGTCCTGACAATGGCCTTACTACTTCTTATTGGGGACACTAGAGCTAGAATGGCCCTTTGGAGATGTCCCAGGAGATGGCAAAGGGCTGGCCCTCCATAACAGGGTGTCTGGCTTCTCTAGGAAGGGAGCACAACATTGTCAACATGGCTTTCTCCGGGTGAGTGAACACATATTCCTTTAGTCCTGAAGGGAGCCTGGATAGCAGATTCGCCATAACTATATGTTCTGAACAAGCAGGCTCCAAATTCCCCCCAAGTCAGTGTTGTTGCTATGGAAACTCCATTGGGGCAGAGTTAAATGTCATGGATCATTCCTACTCCTTAACTTGATGGCCTAGCCAGCTAGGAGGAGATTCCAGAGGAAAGCAGGGCAAAAAGAGGGATGGCAACGATGGTCAGGTCACTACAGAGGGACAGTGGGACCTGGAGAACCATCTGTGAGTGGCTGCAAAGACCTGAGTTCAGGGAGGAGAATGGGCTCGAGAGCAAGAGGTACATAGCCAAACAAGCAAGTAAATAAAGTAAATAAGTAAATAAGAACAGTAGAGAAGCCGGGCAGTGGTGGCGCATGCCTTGAATCCCAGCACTCAGGAGGCAGAGGTAGGTAGATCTCTGTGAGTAGTTTAAGGCCAGCCTGGTCCATAAATCAAGTTCTACACAGAGAAACCCTGCCTCAAAAAAAAGAAAAGAAAAGAACACTGGAAACTCCAAACGCTCTGCTGTGCTTTAGTAGACAACCATAGTCAACGAAGATGAAACACAAACTGTGCCTTTGCATTGGAAGATGAAGAGCCAGCAAGATGGCTCATCGGTAAAGGCACTTGCTGCGAAGCCTGGAGCCTGAGTTCAGTCCCTGAGACCCACATGGTAGAAGGACAGAAGCAAATTCTACAAGTTGTCCTCTGATCTCCACACGGGTGCCATGGCAGGCACCCCTCACATACATACATAAATAAATGTTATTTTAAAAGTCTGAATTATATGAATTTGAGACCAACCTGAGCTACAGAGTATGCTCTAGGCCAGGTTAGAACATGATATGAGACAAAGTAAATTACAAGAGATCCAAACAGAAATTCGAGGATTTACAAAAGCATTTATGTAAATAGTCCTCCAGTATCTCAATAAAATTACCCAATGTTCTGAATAGTTTCATGTCAACTTGACACAAGCTAAAGTCATCTGAGAGGAGTGAATGCCAATTAAGAAAATGCTTCCAAAGAAGGATGGAAGGAAAGAAGGGAGGGAGGGAGGGAGGGAGGGGGAGAGAGAGAGAGAGAGAGA
>CABHPR010091321.1:0-12354 GCA_902168415.1 Peromyscus melanophrys
ACTGTTTGCTTCCTGATCTCCTTCTGGAGCCACCGGGCCCAGCCAAGTTGTAGGCGATCTTGCTCTAGCCTACTGACTTGTGATAGGAATCAAAAAAGGGCCAGGTAATGGTGGCACAGGCCTCAGGCAGAGCCAGGCAGATCTCTGTGAGTTTGAGGCCAGCCTGGCCTACAGAGTGAGTTCCAGAAAAGGCGCCAAAGCTACACAGAGAAATCCTGTCTCAAAAAACAAAACAAAACATAAATAAATAAAAATTAATAATAACTCGAAACCAGATATTGGGGTCAACAACAGAGATCAGAGGAATAGGACAAGCCACTGCTAACTTCACATCCACAACTCTAGATCAGATCCTTTTTCCACGAATCTTTGGACAGTGAAAGATTCTGAGTCCTCACCTGAATGGATCTCAGCTCATGTGCCTCTAGTTCCTGGTCCTCACACCCTATATACCTTTCTGCTGCCTGACATCACTTCCTGGGATTAAAGGTGTGTGTCACCATGCCTGGCTGTTCCCTGTGTGGCCTTGACCTCTGCCTCCAAAGTGATAGGATTAAAGGCCTGTGTGCCACCATTTTCTGACCTCTGTCTATTCTAGTGGCTGGTCTGTTCTCTGACCCATAGATAAGTTTTATTAGGGTACACAGTGCGGGGCGTTTACCCACCAACCCCACATTTCCCCAGAGTTTTTTTGAGTTTGAGCAGCAGGAAATATCAGATAGAAGGATTTAGATTTTGGAGAAAAAGATAGAAAATAAAGGATAGCCTCGAGATGGCCTGGAACCTATTCCAATGGGCCCTGACTGTCTTTGCCCCAGGGTATTTATAGAGATGCCAAGGGGTGGAGCAAAAGACCTCCCCCCAGCAGAGCCAAGTGCAGACACCTGCACTCAGGCCCCATGGTCCTAATCATCCTCTCTATGAAGACCTGCTGGGTAAAGCCACTAGGAACCTGAAAATGGACTCCCACAGGTCCTCCTTTCTTAATATATAAAAAATAACTCATTAATGGCTTACCGCAATCTCCATAGCTGTTACACCTCCCAGTATGGGAATAGGGGATGATATAGATGGCATTTCTCTTTTGAATTAGGTCCAAGGTGACTACAGCAGTCTTTAGCTGCATCAAGCCCTCTTTAAACCAAAAACTATTAAGGCAACTACAAACTCAAAGAATCCTTTAGCTTCATCATTACCATTAACAGGTTAACATAAATATTGCTGTACATAGTCACAATTCTCCCAGTCTTACATCTCATAGCAAACTCTTAACAGAACCATTTGAATTAGCATATATGGTGCTATATATAGTTAACAATTTTCTCTGTCTTACAAAACTTTAACTCTCAATAGAATCATTTGAATTTTCTTGCTAACAGAACATAGGAAAAACTTCGATGTATTCACATCAAACTTAAATATTTCCTTAACTCCACAAACCCAGTGTGCATTAATATCAATAGGATAAACACAATTTCTGCAAACAATTCAACCTTAATTCACTCATAACACTCCTCCTTTTCTGTATAATTTTTTAAACAATCTCAAACCTAGTTAGAAAAAACCCAAACTTATACAATTCCTACAAACCCATATTGAAAAGCAATATTCTCAATCTAACCATTAACACTTTGAAAACTTTTAGCAAAACGTCCAAAAGCAGTATCTTAATAAAACTCTTTACACTTTAAAAGTGTCTTAGTATACCCCATTTGCATTTCTTACTAACAAAACATGACATTAATCCACTCAAACAATTTTTTAAATTAAATAAACTAAGGAATATGAACTCTCCCTTTTCTTTACAATTTTTTAAGCAAAATCTCAAGCCTAGTTAGAAAACCCAAACTTTTCTGTTTAAACAGTTCATTTGTAACACTAAACCAGTTCCATAAGTAATTCCATTTTTACATAAACAGTTCCACAAAACAATTCATGAATCACCAGCATATGTGCATACACAAAACTGCATCTTGAATCTAGGTAGAAACAATAAATTTCTTCATTTAAACAGTTCCATGTTTAACACAATTCCAGAAAACAGTTCCTAGGTCATTACTATAAGTAAACTCAAAATTATCCCATTGCAATGAAATCACTATTGTTCATTTCATTTCTTAAGTCCCAAAATTCAAATAATAAATTATGGTATGAGCCTTCCAAATATGAAGAAATTCATGACAAAAATCTTTCTGTAGTTTTATCTCATTAAGTTCAAAAAGTTCAAAAAAAGTAAATTTTGGTATCAGGCTTTCTCTTTCAAACATGAAGAGACGTTTTACAACCAAACCTTTTTGCAGTTAGCAATTTTAGTTCAAACAAGCGTATCTGCAACTTTCATTCTCAAGCTGGAGACCTTTTTAGTTACAGTAATATTTTAAACTACACCATTTTTGATGTTTGCTCAGGTTTTTCTGTGTTGTGTTGATTTTTCCATGTATCTCAGCTGCGGATGCCTTGTGCTGGTTCTGGCGTCCGCCATTCTTAGCTTCTTAGCGGCTTCTGGAGCTTTTGAAACCATTCAGACTGCCTACTTTGCAGTCTGCTAGGATACTACCTTCTGTGTCTCAGGTTCTTTCACCATATACATTAAGCATAGATTCACAATCAACATTTACACTTTTTTATAAAGTCACATATAACATCTTGCAAAGCATTTAGACTCACATTCAACATTTACATTTTTTACAAACTCACATATAACATATTAACATCTACTTATTTATACTCCTTAAGGAAACTATAGAAGTACTTTAGCAAATATATTTCTTATTTACTTACATCATTCGATCTTCTTATTTAAACTTACATTTACAACTAGCATCTTTACTTCTTACAAGCTTATTACTACATGTCTTAGGACTACGTTAGATACTTCTTGCAAGCTTATATTCTTAAAGGAACTCTATAGATCTATGTTACAAACTATTTAGGGCTACCATTAGCATATATTTAACTTAGCAAACCCCTGAAGATTTCTTAACACAGGTCTAAAAAGACAGAACAATTTCTACAGACTCACATATCTTATTTTCATCTTTTTCTACTTCTTACTTTTAATTATTATCACGATCTCTATTAGAAATATTTTCTTAACTACACAGGAAGTACATACATCATTTCTAAAGTTTAGAGTTTATAGTCAGCTTTGCTATACAACACTGGGATTTAGTGAGTGTTGTCGTTATAGAATTGTGATACTTGTTGCTAGGGGACTGTCTGGAACCGGCAGAGATGCACTGTCAATGGTAAACGGTTTTTAACTAGAGGCTGTCCCTTCACCCAAATTCATAATAGCTCCCCTAAGTGCTTCAATTAAGACAAACATTTCTATTAAGTACTTTTGGTTTGTTCTACTGAAAAACTTCACTTTATGCTGAGGGTGAAATTAACGTATTTAACTGCTGTAAAGCTCTTAACCAGAATACTGCACAACTATTAGGTGATATAAAGTATTTTTCTAAAGGAGCTGGTAAAGCCAAAAGCAGCACAGCTCTGAACTCTACTTCCTCACTGTTTGCATTAACCAGTGACAAAACCTCAGAAACACTAATCGAGCCACTTTCATTCTGGTTCCTTCATAGGAACATTATTGGAGGTGACCATTCCTTAGTTCCATGCTCCTTACCAGATGCTCTGGTAACCACTAAGCTTCATTCTCCTCTTGTGAAAAAACACAAACATGTCCTCAACCCCATATTAACATAGGATCCGGACACTTCCATAATCCTGAGCAGGGATCTTTCCATTTCACTTGAGCAAAGGTCGCTTGGATGCCACTGTGCCAAAATCTATCTGCGGCAGACTGCTCACGGACATCCATGTTCAAAAAGTTCAGAACAAAAAGAGCATGATTTAATGCATTATGTGGTGATTGAGGGTAAATTTCTTCCTTTTTTATTTTTATTTTTTGAAGTTATATTTTAAGACTGCTATGAGCCCTTTCTACAATACCTTGTCCCAAAGGATTATAAGGAGTACCTGTTTTATGTACAATTTCCCATTGGGTACAAAATTGTTGAAATGCCTTACTACTATATCCAGAACCATTATCAGTTTTAATAATTTTTAGTATACCCATATACGAAGAACACTTCAAGTAGTGCATAATTACATGTTTTGTAGCTTCCCCAGATTGTGCACTAGCCATTAAAGATCCTGAATAAGTGTCAATGGTCACATGTACGTATTTTAATTTGCCAAATTCTGCAATCTGAGTAACATCCATTTGCCATAGATGATTAGGAAGAAGACCTCGGGGGTTTACCCCTAAGTGAGGAAGAGGAAAATATTTTGGACATACCCCCACATCATTTAACTATTTGATGAACTGCTTCTTTAGTAAGATTGAATTGCTTTCTTAAGCTTTTGCTATTTTGATGATGAAGAGCATGTGACTGTTGAGCCATTTCCACTTGGGATAATGCTACTATCTTTGTTAACTTATCAGCCATTGCATTACCCTCAGCTAAAAGACCAGGAAGATTGGAGTGAGCTCTATATGGCCCACAAAGCATGGCAGCTTTCTTTTGTGGAATAGTGTCTTGAATTTGTTGAAACATTTTGACTTGATTGTTGTTAGTTCCAATATTTTTACCAAAACTGTTATTATTCAAAGGAGTCAAGAACATAGATGTTCTTTCATGAAACAAATTCTTCATTAGCTTATGTTGAGAAAAAGAATTTTCAGGATTTAGTATTTTCACTTCATTAGCTTTAACTCCTGATATTATTAGCAGCTGTGATATTTAGCATTGATTTCTTATAAGGAACTTTCAGGTGAAGCAACTCTTTTGTAAGACAGCTAGATTTTCTGAAGTTTGTTTCCCATCTATAAAGCGGTCACAATTTTTTGAATGCCTGTTTCCTTGTCTCCTTATTAGATTTGCAAAGGAATTACTCATTGCAGGCAGTTTGTTCAAAAGGTAAAGAATTTTTAATTTCAACATAAGTTTCTTCATATCTAAGACAACGTTCAGTGTATAAACTGCTTTCCCTTGTTTTAAGGATTTTAAAGTGGCTTGTTTGCTCTTATAGGTAGCTTTTTGTCTGATCTGAGTTCTCAAGAGGTAAGATTAAGCTTTCTAGCATTGCTTTGAGAAGAAACTTCATTCTGAGCTGAAAAGTTTTTGGACAGTATCGCCATCTTTAGCTGAAATACTACATTTCCCAGAATGCATGTCTCTTCAGCAGCTCACTGTTAAGAGTTAGCTTATGGACTCCATTTCCCATAGTTCTTTTTGGGTCCTGGAGTCAACCTCCCGTTCTCTTTTACTGGACTTGCTTTAAAAGTTTTTGCTTTTGCAACAAGAGATTTGAACCAAGAGTTTTAAGTTTTCAATTATGGGACATTGAACGATTTCTAGTCTCCTCCTCTCATCTGGCTTTAACAGGTGTCTCTCCTTTATTTGACATTGGCCCCTGAATCAGAACTGCACCTGCCATATTAGCTTGCAATGAGGCTGGCTTTCCTGATATCAGCTTTCCTCGGGGCTTGTGTTTGCCTTAGCCAGCCAGTGAAAAACAAAAACATTTACAACAGCTTTTCCATAGCTCCTTCAGAGACATTTTCTCCCACTGATTTTATTCTCATTTTGCTTGTTCCTTTCCCCCCAGATATCTCAGGCTGCTCAGTTCCTCTGCTAGCTGTCTTTGGAGGTTGGGGCTCCCCACCCCCAAATCTGCCTCAAATTCTAGCAGCTTTGTCAGGTCATGCATTTTCTGGGGAGGAATCTGTCCCCTCTCCATTTCTTAAGAGAGTCAGTTCCCAGTTTGGTCTCAGTTTATCCCCTCTACCCTAGAAACATTTTCCGACACTACAGTGGCAGCTTTCCCTGCTACTGAAGGTAGGGGCTTTTTGTCCATTTCTGTTTTCTTTCGGGGTCTGTGTGGTTTGCATAAGGACTGCAAATCTAACAAGGGAGGTTTTTGCCATTTCTAAACTCCCATTAGGACAGGTATTTTGCCTCACCAGGCCTTCACCTGGCCCAGTCCCCCAGTGGGTTGTGTTTGCTTGTCTGGGTGCTCAAGGACAGAGCTTATGCCAGAGGCAATCACCCCTCAGGGATACACTTCCCTCATCTCACCAGGAATTAGTTGAAAGAAAGCTTTTCTCAAAGAGATGCTTTCTCTGACAGAAAAGAAAGCTTTACTCCTGGATAGTCTATTTTGCCCTGTCTGGGCTCTTTCCCCAGACAGCGTTCTGACTCAGCAGCACAACTGCTTCAGACACAGTTCAGCTTTACCATTTTTCCCAGAAAGGTCTTTTCTGATAGGAAATCTTTTCTCAGATTTCTTTTTGCAGCTGTGGACCTATCAACCCGGGACTTGTAGGAAAGCAGGCAACTATGCTGTTCCCACTGGCTTTAGTTTTGGTTGTTCATTAGCAGTTTTCCAGTGGGTCCTGCACCTTCCTGCCTCAGCTCTGTGCTCCAGGAAGTTTGCAACTGCAGGAACCCTAGTATCCCCGAAATGCACTCCAACTCAGAGATGCTGACCAGTCGCCTCTGGGTTTTTGGTCAGAAGCAAGGATACCATGCTTCAGGGGATCTTTGCGTTAGGAAGATTAGGAGCACCTTTTCATAGCTCCCTCAGATACAGAACCCTTGATGCCTCAGCTCAGCTGTAACTGAAAAGTCTTGGCCTTTTTGCTTTTCCCACATAAACAGTTTCCTGCCCCATTGGGCTCTGTAGCTCTTCACCCACGCTCTCCCAAGCATTTCCCTCAAGGGACTTTGACCCATTGTCTTTTACTAGCTTGAAGAGACAGAGCTTAGAAGAGAGATTTTTAGGAACTCCATCCCTGCCTCCTGCATTGTAGGGAGGATTTTTAAAGCTTAAAAGAGTAGAGAGGTTTTGCTATCTTAAGAGGTTTGTTGTTTTCCCTTAGAACTAATCACAGGTGATTCCCATACTAACTAATTTTGTAATTTTGTCCATGAGAAAGTTAAAGACTTTAGTTTTTCCTTCTAAGAGAGAAAGTTAAAGGCTTTAGTTTTTAAGTTTAAGAGAGTTTTTGAGAAAGATTAAGGCTTTATAGAGAGATTTTTCACTAAATTTTCCAAGAAAAGCTTTATAGTTTAAGAGAAAGATTTTTTTTTTCCCCGAGAGAGAAAGACCAACTTTTCCCAAAACTTCTGAACTTTAAACTTTTGACTTCTTACACCCACATTTTTGGCTCAGGGAGAAATCACTTTCTCCTGCCACTTGGATTTAGCATTTCAGCTGTCCCCAGGTCAAAAACTTCCATAGGGAACTTTTTCTTCACCATAAGCTCAAAGAGATTTTTTTACTATCCGTAAAGCTCAAAGAAAGATTTTTTTCCCAGTTTGCGTTCATAGCCCCCAAAGTTAGAAAATTGAAGAGTTTTTCTGTCTAGTTGCCTTACTTATTTTTTCTATACGATCTTACACTTCTAAGTTTTTCCTACTCTACATATTACTACCCTATACCTTCTACTTATTTTTTACAGATAGATATTGAGAAAAGGATAGAAGATAGAAAACTTTGACAGAACAGAATTTTGCGCTGCAGCATTGGACATCCTTCCAGTAGAATATATGGAATATATATATTCCATAACACTGGGCATGCCACTTTCTACTGACAGGGCTGACTCACACTTTCACCAAAAACTCTGTAATAAAACTATTATTTTCCTTCATCTTTAGTCCCTATTACTTTGACTTTAGTCCCTATTACTTTGTCTTTAGTCCCCCCTCCCTTTTTTTTTGTCCCTGTTCTTGGCACCATTCTGCGGGGTGTTTACCCACCAACCCTACAGTTCCCCAGAGTTTTCTTGAGTGCAAGCAGCAGGAAATATTAGATAGAAGGATTTATATTTTGGAGATAAACAGATAGGAAATAAAAGATAGCCTTGAGAGGGCCTGGAACCTATTCCAATGGGCCCTGACTGTGCCCCAGGGTATTTATAGAGATGCCAAAGGGTAGAGTAAAAGACTTCCCTCCAGCCTAGCCAAGTGCAGATCATCTCAGACACCTGCACTCAGGCCCGTGGTCCTAATCATCCTCTCTATGCAGATCTACTGAGTAAAGTCATGAGGAACCTGAAAACGGGCTCCCACAACACAGTTTATTGTAGATGTGAAGGTAATACAGACCGCATCTTGGGGATTTGGGAAAGGACTGTGTTGTGATAGGGAGAACCTCTAGTTTCCAGAGGGACCCAACAAAACCCCCCAGCTCTCTATTCCTTGAATCTGCAGCAAGCTGGCACTTGTTTCCAGGGGCTCAAGCTCTGCTGAAGAGTTGTCTAAACTCTGCTGCTCTGCAGGCTAACTCTCCCAGCCAGAGGCCTTCTGCAACTTTGGGGAATGAGGACTCAGAAGTCGGGAACAGCTCTACAATTGCTTTGGACCATGAGCTTGTGAACTGCAATATTTTTTTTTTTAAACAAACACTGACGTGTAGTTTATTTTGTATTTTTCTGACTAAATTCATGTTACATTATAGAAAGAGACCTTTGATTTGTAATTTCCACATTGGAAAGACAGGGAAGGAAAAAAGACTTTTGAAAAACTGATTCTCAAAGAGAGAGGGAGTGAATTTATATCCCTAAAGTTCTCAACTCCACAAAACCAAGGTCCACACAACTGCTGCCTGGCCACAAAGGGAGGGAGTTAAGCATCTTCCCAGTAGCAGGCCATGCCTTCTATTCCTGCTCTGGCACAAAGGAAAACAGATTAACTTGAGTCAACAAAACAGTGTAAAAAACACATATTATACTTATAATAAAATATTCTTAATCCTTATCAATTTAAGAAAGTACAATTTTCCTCTTCATTTAAATAGGTATGTAAAAATGCCTCTATATTGTTCTTTAGACATCATTTTCTTCCAAAGAAAATGAAGTGTAGCGATAGACTGGTGGAAAGAAGTTGAGACCCTCAGTTATAAATGCTTGTTGGTTTTTTTTTCTTTATTAAAGTTTTATTAAAAACCATTTCTGGTTCTTTAAGTAAAGAACATTATACAAAGAAAATACATTGAAAATACCGAGAGACATATTTGTTCCCTTGATGAAAGCTGTGTCCATCCTAGGAGGAAGAGATGCAAACTAGGACCTAGTCACTGGAGTCTTTATTAGTTATTTTATTTTGGGGTTGTTATTGTTTTCAGATGGACCCTTAGATTCCAGGGAGACAATAAATCATACATACATACAGTTCCTTAACAGATAGCCCAGGGGACAGCAAAAGACAGGTTTTCTGAATCCGTTCACTCAGTTTCCCTCAACTACCAAGGTTCTCTTCCAAGTGGGGACTGGCAAGTCACTGATTCAGAGATAAGATGATGTCATCTTCCAAATCAGAGTTGTCTGAGGCTGTCCTCCACCAGGATCCCTTCCACTTCCTCCTCTGCATCAGAGTCTTCATCTTCCCCCTCCTCTACCTCCTCTAGGCTTGCTAGCTCCTCATCAGACGGAGAGAAGTCGGTGTCCCCATCCTGTCCAAAGTTCTCACTGTTGTCAGCCTCCTCCATTTCTGCCTCCAGCCACTGGTCAGTGTCAAGTTCTTCTACATCATCAGTGTCATCATCATCATGATCATCATCATATTCATACTCCTCCTCTTCCTCCAGTTCTTCCTCTTCTGAGTCCTCCTCTTCATCTTCTTCCTCTGCCAGACGCTGCCTGCCCACTTCATAAAGCCTGCATACTGTGTCCATGTTAGGGGCATCCATACTGCCTTGATTCTCAATGACAGCAAGATAGCAGTCTTTGGTGTCTGGACACAGATCAAAGATGTTCCGTTTCACATCAATAGTTGCTATAGGTTTGTAATCAGTTGCATTAAATGTTCGGAAGGATGACCCAAAGGGGCTCCTCATCCTCTCCTCCAAGAAGTCATCTTCATCATCTGCCTGCAACATTGCTCCATACATCACTGTCCCTGTGTGGTTAAACACCACATGACATTGATTCAGAGCAGGAACTGTGTGTAAAAGATGGAAAGTTCGAAGGTCCCAAATCTCTGTGTTGATGATGACCTCCAGCCCATTGGGATGGAAAACACCACTGATATTCCTGTTGAACTTGTCAAACTTGTGGATGGCCTGTGCAGAGCGGACATCCCAGAGGACCCCATCATTTAAGACAAGATCATCTGTAGGATTAAAGGTGGCACAGTTCCTCTTGTAGTTGTTGGCAAGATCTGGCTTAAACAGAGTCAACAGCTTGGTGCCAGTCTCAATATCATAAATATGGGCAATGTCTCCTTTTGTGCCAATGACCTGATCCTGAGAGTACTTACTGAACTCAACATAATGATCTTCTGTGAAGGAATGCTTCATATCAAATACTGACCTCATCCCCCAAAGTGCAGACAAAGGCTGGCTCCAAGTGGCAGATGTCAGAAGTAAGGACCCATCCCTGGAAGGTTCAAGGTGTGTGATGGCTGAGTTGTGACAGTTATAGCTGACCTCTTCCTGTCCACTAAATACATTGTAGAGCTTCAGCTGCCCTGTATAGGTACCAAGCATCAGGAACCTCTCCTGGGCTGAGAATGCACAACATGTAAAGCCACTCTCTTCTTCATGAGATTCCCGGAACACTGAAATAGGATGAAATCTGCTAAAGATAATGTGTCTATCAAAGCATCCGCCATCTACTCCTCCATATTTTGGAAACAATGCCCTGCTGTTTAGCCTAGAGGTAAAGTTTCTTGGTGCTTGCCTCCTCTGTTTTGGCTCAGGACACTGGTGAGGAGTAAAGAGAGAAAAAGGTGGACAGGTGGCAATGGGGTTCTTGCAGCGAGCATGTTGCTCTCTAAGATGCTCTGTGATGATACTGTCCAGTGTTGGTGGGGAAGGAAGATGTCTATCCCATGGTGTTTTTACAGCAGGGCTCTGGCTGTATGTGCTGTGGTCAGACTTCTGCTGCACCACTTGAACTTTCCTGCCATTGCACAGTGATGGCCTCTCTCTCATAAAACTGATCCTGCCAATCAAAGGGGAGTTGCCTGCATCTGATGTGCCAGGCAAAGCCAGTGAACACTGGGACAGGCATGGCAGAGGATGGGCAGGGGGAGCAGGGAGGGCAGAAGGAGCAGAAGCACCCACACCAGCATGACTGCCCAATCGACTTGCAATGCCATTGGCAATCCCAGAGGCCCAGGGAAGAGAGACAGGAGAAGCAGCAGCAGTCACTGGGGTGAAGGCAGAAGAACGGGAGGCTACAGTCTTGGGCAATTCAGCCTCTCTGGTCAGCACAGTGGCTGTCTCTCCAAGCCCTTTAGAAATGAGATGGTTTCTTATCAACAGGAGCAGTTCTTTCTCAGGGAAGGAGATCCTTGACTGGGCAACAACACCTGCTTTCTGTAGCCCTGCCAGAGACACATCAGTGCCAACCAGAAGAGGCTTTCCTGATACCTGCTCAATGAGCTCCGCTGCGTAGTTGCAGAACTTGGCATGGTCGCTGTGCTTGTCCTGCAGCACTGGCTCCTTCATCAGCTGTTGAATCTGGCAGCTACTAAAAAGGGGCAATTTGCTGATAATCTGTCGAACAGTGCTACTTCGAGACAAGCCCACTAGGGCCTTACAGGCCAGGGCCCGGATCTGGTCTGCATCTGTGATGGGCATTTTGATGGACAATAGGGACAAAAGCACCTTGATACCATTGTTGGACTGGATCACATTCCACATCTTGGCCAGGGTATGCTCACTCCGCTTGGGGGTCTGAGATAGCTTTCTCTGAGGAGTTCCAGAAGCAAATTTACCAATACTGGATATTGGGTTATCTGGGCCACATACACAATTGATGATAACTTGAAGGGCTGACTTCTGAATTTCAGCATCATGGATAAAGTCCTCACCATCGGCCACTCCCAAAATAATGCTGACACCTACAGTGGATACAGTAGAGCAATGCTCATCCAAGACCTTCACCGACTCTGCCAATTGCAGCTGGATTTTTGGCACCACAGTGAGGATAGCCAGGACATCCAAAGCAAAGCGCACAGTGTCATTCCTTGCAAAATAAATCTCCGAATAACGGGCGATAGAAATAAGCTGTAGCAAGAGCTGTACACAGGAAAACTTGAGGAAGACTTCAGCAGGTTCCCAATACAGCTGAGCTGGGCCATATTCTATCAAAAACTCCATCATTTCCACAATCTGCTCACGAGTGTATGAGCATGCCTTGTGTGGAGGTTGAGGGTGCACAAGAATAGCACCCTCAGTCCTCTCAAGTAACTGCTTGACTTGTTCCACTTTAATGGCCAAGTGAGCCTCAAAATACTTTTGCAGAGCCATGCAGGTATGTTTACCTCTTTGGCAGGTAGCAAGGATTTTATCTTCACTCACATGTGCACCCTGGTCTTCCAAATTTAACATCTC
>CABHPR010091322.1:0-14782 GCA_902168415.1 Peromyscus melanophrys
TGTGCGGGACATTCTTAGGTGTTGGAAACTGCCAGCCTGCTTTTGAGGGCCTCTGAGCATCCTGTGGGCATCCCCAGAATGGGGAAGTGGATTTTGCTAGGCTGTATTCAAACCGTGTAGGCGGGAGGGGAAGGACTTTCACAGCGGCAGAAACTTGAATATTTGAGAACTCTGGGCTTAGGAGGTGGCAAGAATGACCGGTATGTATTGATTGGTGGGTGTGGCCGCTTGCCAGTGACCTACAAAGTCGAATACAATCGAAATGATGATGAAATTTACATTTGAATTCAAATCTGTAAGTTCCAGGTTAAATTGTTTTTGAAGCGTTACTAATTACTGACTGAAGTTGTCTGGACACCTTTTTAAAGTTGTTTTGTTTTGAGACAGGGTTTTGCTATGTAGCCCTGGTTGGCTTGGAACTTGCCAGGTAGATCGGATGTCTTTGAACTTATGGTCCTCCTTCCTCTGACTCTCCAGAGCTGGGATTGTTGACATTGTTGAATGTAGTAATAAGCAAACATTTAATGAGTATATTTAACACTCAGCTGTAATATAGGCTCTGATGATGTGGGTATTTAAATAATGGCCCGTCTACTCATACATGGTTCAGAAAATAAAGCACAGATGGTAATAGAGAACTCTGCTAGTTCTCTGTTTGTGTGGTAGAGCTGTTTGGAAGGAAGTAATAGAGATGATAGGAAATTGAGAAAATTTTGTAGGAAAGGTTAGATTTTTGGTGAGATTAAAAGTATTTCGGGTTTGTGGTTTGGCATGCCTTTAATCCCAACACTCGGGAGACAGAGGCAGGCAGACTTCTGTGAGTTTGAGGTCAGCCTGGTCTACAAAGTGAATTCCAGGACAGCTAGGGCTACACAGAGAAAACTTGTCTCAAAAAACCAAAACTGCTGGGCAGTGGTGGCTCACGCCTTTAATCCCAGCACTCGGGAGGCAGAAACAGGCGGATCTCTGTGAGTTTGAGGCCAGCCTGGGCTACAGAGTGAGTTCCAGGAAAGGCGCAGAGCTACATAGAGAAACCCTGTCTCGAAAAACCAAAAAAAAAAAAAAAAAAGCATTGAGGGGAGCATCAAGCTTGTCTGTTAGGATCTGATTCTCTGGCACCTACCAAGTGCTTCACGTTACCTTCTGAAGTTTTACTCCCGTCTGTGAGCTTCTCAGGTGTTACTTTCCTCAGTTCCTCAGTGGAAGAAAGCGAAGCTTAGGATGTTCTAGTAACTATCAACCTGATGGTGAGGTGATGGGTGGGGTGGTTCGCTACTGGGGCTCAGTTTCAGAATGGAAACTGATGAGTTACTGTTCACCCTCATCAGTGTGGCCCAAGTGCCATTTGAGAGTGTGAGAGGTAGCTGAAATGGAGCCTTCTGTCACTTTATAATGAAGTCTGGCCCCTTGATCGTCACAGTCTCTGAATTTGATGTGTCAGTTCAACAAGGGTAAATGGTGGGACAAAACCTCACTCAGCTATTTCCTCATAACTGGAGCTCATGACTTCAGTTTTCTGATTCCCCGTCTTCCTGGTTTGTCATTTAGCTGTGCCATAGTAGGGTGGACTCTTGTGTTTTGGTTGTAGAGAGGTAGCCGGTGTTTGGCTTTCTGGTGTAGTACATCTTAGTTTAGCTTTAACACAATTTGAGGGGTTGCTTCTTGTTTATCTGATGAACTGACAGAGGTAATGCATTTACTTACCCTGTAACATTATAAAACAGCCACCTCTTACAGCTAGGTTACAGTGTGGTGACCATTCTATTGGAGGTCGGGAGCAGGAGCAGGAGCAGAGGAAGGGGAAGGATGGATCAAAGATTCCAAGGTTCCAGATCTGGGTGACTGGAACAGTGACATTCATTTACTGCACTGTCGCTTGGATTGGGAGGCGGGGGTTAGTTTTTTTTTTTTTTTTTTTTTTCAGAGCTGAGGACCGAATTCAGGGCCTTGGGCTTGCTAGGCAAGCGCTCTACCACTGAGCTAAATCCCCAACTCCTTTATTTTTATTTTTTATTTTATTTATTTGTTTTTTGTTTTTCTTTTGTTTTTGTTTTTGTTTCTTGAGACAGGGTTTCTCTGTAGCTTTGGAGCCTGTCCTGGAACTCCCTTTATAG
Organism: Peromyscus melanophrys; assembly: GCA_902168415.1. Lineage (NCBI taxonomy): Eukaryota > Metazoa > Chordata > Mammalia > Rodentia > Cricetidae > Peromyscus > Peromyscus melanophrys. Next base: position 2,115 of record CABHPR010091322.1, read on the forward strand.
ACCAGGCTGGCCTCGAACTCACAGAGATCCACCTGGCTCTGCCTCCCGAGTGCCGGGATTAAAGGCGTGCGCCACCACTGCCCGGCTGGAGGGTTAGTTTTTTTAGTTTTAGACTTAGTTGAATTTGATATTGGAGACAAGTTTTGACCTATAAGCTGTTGAAATTGAGAAGCTGGATATTGCAGGAGATGGAGGGATGGTGAGGTCTGAAGAAGAGCCCAAAGTAGAGGAGATCTGGGAACCAGTCACAGTGAAGGCACTGGGTTTCACTGAAGCCAAGGGGACAGTCTTGTTTTGTTTTGTTTTGTTTTGTTTCTAGACAGGGTCTCTCTGTGTAGCCCTGGCTGTCCTGGATCTCGCTCTAGACAGAGATCTGCCTGTCTCTGACTCCTAAGTGCTGGGACTGATGGCATGTGCCACCACTGCCTGGCTGGAACAGTCTTAAGCAAAGGTTTAAGAGTTTTTTGTTGTCCTCACCCATTTCTCCCACCCTTGGTTATTCTCAACTGTCAGCCTTGACCAGGAGCCTTTTTTTTTTCTTTTAAGTATCTACTTTCAAACAAGTATTTATGTTCACTGTTTTGGACACTGGGAAACAGAGCCTTTTAAACTGATGTGAGTTTTTGGATTTTTTAAAAATAAAATTTAATTTTTATTTATTTATTTTTGAGAAAGAGTCTTAACCATGTAGCCTTGACTTGCCTGGAGCCCAGTATATAGACCTCAAACGAAAGAGATCTGCCTGCCTCTGCCTCCTGCCTTTGGGATTAAAGGGGAATGCACCATGCCCTGCCAACCAAGAAACTTTAAAAAGTACAGATTTTCACCCAGATGTGGTGTCGCAGAGATCCGCCTGCCTCTGCCTCCCGAGTGCTGGGATCAAAGGCCACCACCGCCTGGCTTCTGCTTGTTTTCTGTTTCTGATTCAGATCCCAAGATTCCTTCCTGTGACTTCCTCTCTCCAAGAGTGATACCCAGGGTCTCTGTGAATATAGGCAAAGTTTGGATGTGTTTTTGTGGAACTTGAGAGCTTCCTGCTGATATTTTGGGGAGTGGACTCTTGGTGTATGTGCTAGTTTTGTTTTTTTGTTTTGTTTTGTTTTTCTTTTTGGTCAACTTAATACAAACCAAGTTATATAGAAGGAGGTAGTTTCAGTTGAGGAAGTCTGCATGGCATTTTCTTGATTAATGATTGATGTGGGAGGGCCCAGCCCATTGTGGGCAGTGCTACCCTGGTCAGGCGGTCCTGGGGTGTATAAGAAAGCAGGCTGAGCAAGTCAGTGGGTGTCATTACTCTGGCGTCTGCTTTGGTTTCTGCTTTGACTTCACCTGGTGATGGACTGTAATCTCTAAGTCAAATAAACCTTTTCCTCCCCAGGTTGCTTTTTTTGATGATGATGTTTTTATTACAGCAATAGAAAACAAACACAGTGCTGCTGGTGTAAGGCATCTCACTTTTTTCCTTTTAGGCTCTTCTTTGGTTTTTTTAGAGACAGGGTTTCTCTGGGTAGCCTTGGCTTACTTTTGTCTTCCAAGCAGTACTCAGACACTGCCAGTGAATTCTTACAGTGTCCTAGCCCTTTGGAGCTGGTGATTCCCACCCCACCCCAGGTTGTTCCCACAGCCTTTTCTACCTCTGCCTCATGCAGGGCCCCTTGCTTTTTCTTGGTGACCCTACTCTTGGAGCTGTGGTGGTTCCTGCAGTGGCCCTTATGAAGACATACTCCTTCTCTAAGGGTCGGTTGAGAACCCGAGCCTCCTCCTCCTATAGATTTCTTACTTCAGAAATGTTCCCTCCCACCAGGCTGTGACAGGGCATCAGAGTTCTAAGATGCTCACCTCTTGTGTCGAGTTCTCTCAGTGTGAGTCTGTACTTGTGTAGTGCTGAGGGTGGAACCCATTGCCCCTGCTCATGACTGAGCAAGCATTCTACTGACCTATATCCCTAGCCCTTTAGATGTAACTGTTTCATGGTCCCAGCACCTTCACGGATGTGACTGTGTCCCAGAAAAGGTTAAGAGTGTGTCTGCATGCCAAAGGAGAACTATCAGGCCCTGATCTTGGAAAATCTGTGTTAGAAGTCCCAGGTGATGGGAGTGAGGTTGCATGCCTTGCACACTGTAGGCCCAGAGTGGGTGTTGATGGGATTGAGTACTCATTCCTATACCCTCTCAGCTGTCATGGCAGAGAGGGAGCAGTAGTCTGGGAAGCAGTAGTCTGAGTGCATTTTGTAGATTGAAGGTGAGTTACATTTTCACCTTTCACTCCCCCTCCCTCCCCCCCACAGAGTTTCTCTGTGTAACAGCCCTAGCTGTCCTGGAACTCACTTTATAGACCAGGCTGACCCCTAACTCACAGAGATCCTCCTGCCTCTGCCTCATGGGTGGTGGGATTAGTCATGTGCCACCACCTCTCGGCCATCTTTCTTTTCTCTCTCTCTCTCTTTTTTTTTTCCTTTTGGTTTTTCGAGACAAGGTTCCTCTGAAGCAGTTCTGACTCTGACTCTCCTGGAACTCACTCTGTAGACCAGGCTGACCTTGAACTCACAGAGATCTGCCTGCCTCTGCCTCCCGAGTGCTGGGATTAGAGGTGTGCACCACCACTGCCCAGCCATCTTTCACTTTTTAAGTCTGAATGGCTGGTACCTTCATGAATCCACAGTACCAGGACAATGTATTCTTCACATTGCTGGCAAGGTTGGTAAAAGTCATGACAACTAGAGCTGTTTAGTTTTGCATCCTCTGGACTTATAAGTACAGTTAACTTTGACTTGTTTTTGATTTTGTCAGTTTTGAAACCTTCTTGAGGAGGAGCCATTCCTACCAGATTTTGGTGAAGTTGTAGAGCATTTCCATTTTTTGCTTTGGTTTATTGCTGTTTAATTCTGCACTTAGTAGATTTGTTATTTCTATGGGAGGTGTGCTCTGATGGGGGCAGGTGAACTCACTGCTGGATTGGTGTTTCATATTTAGGTCTTTAAAACATTTGATCACATGGCTCGTCAGGACGATGAGAAAAGGAAGAAGGAACTTGAGGAGAAAATCAGAAGGAAGGAAGAAGAGGCCAAAGCTGTGGCAGCTGCTTCAGCTGAGAAGGAAGCCGTGCCGGTCCCTGTGCAGGAGGTGGAGATTGATGCTGCTGCAGAAGTAGAGAAGTTGGAGGCCCCAGGCCCACCGGCCCCCGAGCACAAGGCGGCCCATGGCCTGGAGGAGGCAGAGGCTCCAGGAACTATTAGCAGTGCTCCTGAAGGCCCTGAGGAACCCCCTGTGCTCCCCAGGTAGGAGCAGCTCCTCTGCAGTGTCCTCCTTTCTCTGTCCGGTTAAGTTTGCCTATGATTGGGTTTGCTTTGTGTGGTTTGTAAAATACCAGCTCTGTTTTGGTGGGGCGGTGGTTAAATAATAGAAATTTACTTCCTAATAGTTCTTTCTGGAGGCTGGAAACCCACGATTACAGTGTCCTCTGGGTTGTTTGCTCTAAGGCCTCTATCAGTGGCTTGCAGACAGCATCTTGTATCTTCATACAGTCTTGCCTTCCTCCATGCTTGCCTGTGTCTTTTTTTTTTTTTTTTTTTTTTGGTTTTTCAAGACAGGGTTTCTCTGTGTAGCTTTTGGATCCTGTCCTGGAACTCACTCTGTATCCCAGGCTGGCCTCGAACTCACAGAGATCTACCTGGCTCTGTCTCCTGAGTGTTGGGATTAAAGGTGTGCTGCACCACCACCGCCGCCGCCGCCGCCGCCGCCGCCGCCGCCGCCGCTGCCGCTGCCGCTGCCTGGCTTGCCTGTGTCTTAATCTCGTTTTCAGGCTGCACCTCAGACACACTAGTGTGCCAGACTGCCTTCCATCTGGGTGGTTCAAGGGCCTTCTTCAGGAACTCATCCATGATTCCCTTACCTCAGGGGACTTTGAGTCAGCTAAAATGAAATCTTTATTTATTGTGTATGGCATGTGCCTCAGTGCATGTGTGGCAGTCAGAGGACAACTTACAAGAGTCAATTCTCAGCTGGGCTTTAATCCCAGCACTTGGCAAGGCAGAGGCAGGCAGATCTCTGTGAGTTCGAGGCCAGCCTGGTCTACAGAGCAAGATCCAGGACAGGCACCAAAACTACACAGAGAAACCCTGTCTTGAAAACTTAAAAAAAAAAGAGTCAGTTCTCTTTTTCCATCATGTGGGTTCCAGGGATGGAACTCAAGTTGCCAGGCAAAGTGGCAGGCACATTTACCTGTTAAGCCATCTTGGCAGCCCCCTAAAGTGTAATTTTAATAGCCTCTGAATCATTCCTAGAACAAAAGTTGACTTGCTTGGAAAATTTCTGGGAGGAGAGTTTATCTGTCACTGAACTTTGTGAATTAGCACCTGACTTACGAGAGCTGCAGACACCATGAGTCTCCTTTCGAACCACTTCTGTGGTGCTGCTGGCTCCTTTCGGCCATCTAGTTAGTGTGTTACAAAGCCATGACTTCCACCTCCAGGCTCAGCAGCACTCTACCTCAGCGTTTATTTAGCTTTCTCTGCAGCCTGCACAACAGTCCTGTAGTTGATATCGGGGTAGTTGATATTGGGGGTGCTCACTTGGCTTCAGTCTTCTTTTCCACCGTGTGAGACAAATGAATGATCTGTTCACAGTCCTGCACCAGCTGAGGGCCAGAGCCAGAATGAGAGCGCTTGTTGCCTACCAGAGCCCTTACTGTATCTGCGTGTATTCCGAGCCTTGAATCTTTGGTTTGGAACAGGATTGAACGTTCAACCTAGGACTCACACATGCTAGGCAGATACTCCTTTACTGAGGAACCTCCTCAGCTCTTGATTCTTAATGTTCTTCTCCCTTCAAGAACACTGCTGAATGGATGATTCCTCCTATCCTGCAACCCAAGGAGTGATGTGTACCTGAAGAACAGTCTAATGTAGGGCCTACATTCATAACCTGCCCCTGCTACTTCCTAAACATATTTTGGGCAAGCAATATCACTTCTCATGATCTACTGTTATTATTTTTAATTTTGTGTGTATGGGTGCTTTGCCTGCATGTATACCTATTTGCTGCATGCATGTCAGTGCCTGTGGAAGCTGGACAAGGGTGTTGGTTACAATCGGAAACTGCCATGTGGTTTCTGGGAATTGAACTTAGGTCCTCTGGAAGAGCAGCCAGTGCTCTTAACCGCTGAGCCATCTCTGTGTCTCATTTCTCTGTGAGACTGTTTAAGCCCATCTTGTAGAGCTGTTGTGAATTTTAAATGAGCTCAGAGTCAGGCAGCTGCTGAGTGCAGAGCTGGAGTATAGCGCACTTGCCTGCATCCGGCCTCACAGTGTGCTTCTGCTCACTCTCCAGGAGCTGAGTGTACCAGTCCTTCCAGGGAGAAGAGTGGGCAGTGTCTGCTGCTCAGCTCTGATCCTGCTGGCTGGTCCTTTCTTGACAGGTCTGCTGCTTTCCTCTCCTCTAACTTCTGTTCTTCCCACTCCTTGTACGCTAACCTGTTTTTGGAGAGGGAGTTTAGTTTCCGTTTAGAGAAAGAAGCGAAGTAAACAATTTAGAATGGCTTACTACTGAGTAGGCAAAATAAGTTTTGTAAAGATAGAGTGTGGCAAGACAGTAGAGTCTAGCTAAATATGGAGTTTAGAGAAAGTAAGTGTTGGATGCGCCAACCAAGTTGATGGAGAACAGGAAGCTGGTCGTGTATATGGAGTTCTGAAAGAAAAGGGCTGTCTGTGATAAAGGTTTGGAGTCCAGAAGTGGAGGAGGAAATCTGATACTAAAAAAAGTGTTTTTTTCTTCTCTTTTTTTCTGTAGCCTAGGCTAACCTCAAGTTCTTCCTGTAGTCCAGGCTAGCTTTGAATTCACAATCTTCCTGCCTCAGGCTTCTGAGTGTTGGGATTACAGTCATATGCCACCATATGAAGCTCTTAAGAATTTTCTTTCCCCTACACTAGGTAGAGATGGAGTGAGAGAGCTGGCCCTGATAGCCTGGGCCTAGGAGAGCTGACTCCACCCCTTGTCTGAGGGGGAGGTCCCAGGGCCCTGGACTGACCAAATCAGCTACCACCCATACCCACATCCAGGGCTTTGAGTTGTCCCACCCCAATGTCTACCCCATCTATGACCTGTTGGAGTGTGTGAAAGGACTGGTTCTGTGGAACCATAGCTGCAGGATCTCCATGACTTGGGGCAACATCCCAGGAGGAGTTTCAGTAAGGGTTCAGTGTTGTTGGTGTACCAGAAGCCAGAGGCTTTGAACCAGACCAACAACTCATTGCAAAAGCATATTCAGCTAAAGCTGAATGGACAAAAGGGTCTACCGTGCTGCACACCACAGCTCCCAGTGCCACTAAGATGAATGAAGAGGTGCTGGCGAGGCGGGAAAGATGGAGGATCAAAGAAGTTTGTTGTTGTTTGTTTTTAATTAATATTTTTATAATTTTCTCTTGAGGGGGTGATTGTTAATACAGTGTGTGGAAGACTTTGGCAGGTAGAGCCAAGGTGCCTACAGCGGGTGAGAGACAGATGCCATGCAGACAGTGCTCAGTGAAGAGTTTGATTTGGTGGGGAGAAGAAAGAGGGGAGAGAGAAAGAGGGAGAGAGAGTGAGAGAGGGGTGCACACTTCGTGGGAATAGAGAGAAAAGAAAGAGGAAGGGGTGGACTCTTTCCTTAAAAAGGCTTTTACATCAGGACGCAGGGCCATGCCAATGGAGTGGGCTTTCAGGGGGGTGGGTTTTCGGGGGGGGGGGCTTTCAGGGGGGGGGGATTTCAAGGGGGTGGGTCAGAGTATTAGCAGTGATGCTACAGGGGTGAGGGGCAGAGGTGGAGGGACTGGGAAATGAGCGGGATTGGGGAGCATGAGGTGAAATTCCCAAGTAATAAAAAAATTATGTTAAAAAATATACAGATTAAAAAAAGAACTTTCTTTTTTCCACCATGGCTTTTATTTATTTTTTTATATTTATTTTATGTATATGAGTGCTCTGTCTGCATCTGCATGTACAACTTTATGCCAGAAGAGGGCACCAGATCCCACTATAGATGGTTGTGAGCCACCATGTGGTTGCTGGGAATTGAACTCAGGACCTCTGGAAGAGCAGCCAGTGCTCTTACCCTCTGAGCCATCTCTCCAGCCCTCTCTTTTTTTAAATACAACTTAAAATTTTTTTTTTTTTAATTTTTATGTGCTTTGGTGTTTTGCCTGCATATGTGTCTGTGTGAAGCTGCCATGTGGGTGCTGGGAATTGAACCTTGGTCCTCTGGAAGAGCAGCCAGTGCTCTTAACCGCTGAGCCATCTTCCCAGGCCCTCTTAAGAGCTTTGTTATTTCTGGTAGTGCAGATCTACTGGTGATGAATTTTCGCTTTATCTTGGCTATTCTCCTGCGTCTTTACATGCCTGGTAACTTTTGATTGGATGGTAGACATGAGTGTGGTGCTGTTATGTCTGTATTTTCTTCTTTCCTTTTAAAGAGTATTGTTTTGTTCTTGGAGGCATTTTTAAAAATTAATTAATTTATTTATTTTTCTATTATCAGCTTGATACAGTACAAATTCTTATCCTAATAGTGAAATGTTTCATTGAGGCTTGCCCAGTGATTGAGTAAAACCAAAACTTATTCTAAGCCACAGTCATCCTAGGGACCCCCTGCTATGTAGCCTCCCTGGTTCTGTGGGTTGTAGTCTGATTGTTCTTTGCTTTATATCTAGTATCCACTTATGAGTGAGTACATACCATGTTTGTCCTTCTAAGTCTGGGTTACCTCACTCAGGATAATATTTTCTAGTTCCATCCATTTGCCTGCAAATTTCATGCTGTCATTGTTTTTTTTCTGCTGAGTAGTACTCCATTGTGTATATGTACCACATCTTCTTAATCCATTCTTTAGTTGACGGGCATCTAGGTTGTTTCCAGGTTCTACTATTACAAATAGTGCTGCTATGAACATAGTTGAGCATGTATCTTTGTGGTATGATTGAGCATTCCTTGGGTGTATGCCCAAGAGTGGTATGGCTGGGTCTTGAGGTAGATCTATTTCTTGGAGGCATTTTTTTCCTTTTCAGATCAACATGACTTTCTGAAGCTCAGTGTGTGTGTGTGGGTGGGGAGAGTTAAGATGTACCTTTAGGGGGCTGGAGAGATGGCTCAGAGGTTAAGAGCACTGGCTGCTCTTCCAGAGGTCCTGAGTTCAATTCCCAGCAACCACATGGCGGCTCACAACCATCTGTAATGAGATCTGGTGCCCTCTTCTGGCCTGCAGAAATACATGCAGGCAGAACACTGTACACATAATAAATAAACGACATAATAAATAAATAGATATTAAAAAAAAAAGATGTACCTTTAGGCTGTGGGTGGTGGGGCACACCTTTAATCTCAGTACTTGGAAGCAGAGGCAGGTGGACCTCTGAGTTCAAGGCCAGCCTGATCTCCTGATCTATGTAGTGAGACCCTGTCTCAAACAACAACAAAAAGGTGTACCTTTAGGACCTTTTATTTTGGGGCTAGTCTATCTTAACATTTGCTCTTTTGAGGCTGTCTTCTCTATGCTCCAGAGCTCAGGTATTCAGAAAAGTCTTCTATGTGTCTATACCTATAATCCCAGTATTTAGAGGTAGAGGCAGGAAGATCTCTTTAAGTTTGAGGCCAGCCTAGTCTACATAAAGAGTATAAGGCTAGCCTGGGCTACAGAGTGAGAACTGTCTCAAAAACGAAACAAATATCTTACATTGTTATTGAGTGCAATAAAACATGATTTGCCTGTCTGTTTATAAAGTAATCTTGAAGATTGCTAATGTGGATATTGTGAGAGTTTATTTTTTAGTCAAGTTAGGCAAGACTACAGTCTCTAGTTGCTCAAATACTTGTGCCTGCATTGCTTTGAGGAAATATGTAGGTATGGGTAGGGTCTGTAGTAGTTGACTTTAAGCAGGGGAGGTTATCCTTTGTGAGTGGACTTGATCAGTCAGCTGCAACTTCCCCGAAGCAGAAGAAATTTCTTCTGGGGATAGCATCTGCACTCAGTTTCTGGGGAGTTTACAATGACCTGTGTGGATTTTTGGACTGGTGTAGACATCCCCCATAGTCAAGTAAATATATTTAAAGGATTTTGTTTATTTTTACATCCATCCATCCACCCACCCACCCTCCCACCCTCCCACCCTCCCACCCACTTACTCATTTGTTTGAGACAGGGTCTCTACATAGCCCTGGCTGTCCTGGACCTTTCTATATAGACCTCTGTCTCCCCAGTGCTAGGACTAGAGGTGTACACAGCCGTGCCTGGGTCTATGTGTTTATTCACTTTTTAGTGTGTGTATGGGTGGACTTGTACCAGGGTGCATGTGTGGAGGCCAGAGGACAGGCTATGGGGGCCTCGTTCTGACTTCTCACTGTCTGGGCTCCCAGGGGTTGAATTCAGGCGGTCAGACTTGGCGGCAGGTACTCTAAAAAGCCATCTTGCCAGCCTTCGTAGAAACCTTTTCAGTATTTGCTGCTAGTTCTGTTTCTCTGGCCTAGCTTTTGACAGATACAGTTGTTTCATGGTATAATTACTGCTAAGTGAGAATAAGGATATATACTTTACTGTTGAATGCCAAATTTGAAAAGCCTAGAAAAGAAATGCATTATTAATAAATAGTAGCTCCCACAGAGTGGGGTGGAGGAAGGAGTGCTTTAATGTGCATCTTCGTGTATGTATGAGTGCACGTGCAGATCAGGTGACAGCCTCCATGCTGGTCCTCTTCTGATAGGGTCTCATTACCCTGGAACTTTGCCAAATAGGCTAGTCTAGGTGGACAGTGAACTTCCAGAGACCCACCTGTCTGCCTTTCCTGGACTAGGATTATAATCCTTCACCATACCTGACTTGATTTGTTTTGTTTTGACTTGGGTTCTGGATATTAAACTCTAGCTCTTTATGCTTTAAATCCCCCCCCCCCCCTTGGTTTTTTTTTTTTTTTTTTTCAAGACAAGGTCTCACTAGAATTTACTATGTAGACCAGGCTGGTCTTGAACTCACACAGATCTGCCTGCCTCTGTCTCCCAAATGGTGAAATCAAAGGTGTGCGCCACTACAATTAGCTTAGGTCTTTGCACTTTTCAGGCAAGCATTTTACTGACTGAGCCATCCCCCAGCCCCTCATTTTTATTTTTATCTTTTTTTAAAATACAAATGAGGAATTTTGTTTGACTATTTTTTATAATTTCTAAAACAAAATAAATAAATAAATAAAGGAAATTTGTTTTTGATTTGAGTAGTGGACTAGAATACCTACCTTACTGTAGGGATTCTACTTTAAATTCTTAGCAGTGAGCTGCTTTCTGCTTGTAGCTCCAGTCAGAATGCTGCCATAGTAGTCAGTTCAGAGTGAAGATTTGCAAGTGTTTCAGAAACTAGCATTTTTCCTTGCTACTCAGCGTCGACTTCTGCTGTCCTGACATTTGGGGCTTGGGACTGCAGCTTCCTCTCCCTCAGTCCTGTAACCAGTGAGCCGGCTCATCCCAGCTCATCCCAGTCTATAGCTGCACATCTGAAAATGGAAAGTCAAGGCCGACTGTCCTTTCCTTGGATCCTAAGTTCCTCTACCAATTGGTTATCCGTGGTAGATGTGAAGATTTGTCATTTTGTCGGTTAAATAATTGAAGACAAATCTTCAGATGACCACATCTAGGTGACCTTTCCAAAATCCAGGGCCTGAGATTTTGAGCACTGTTTTTTTTTTTTTTCTCCCTTTGGTTTTTAGACAGGTCTTATAGTCCAGGATGACCTTGAACTCCTGACTTCTTTTCCACCTCCTAAGTGCTGGATTGCAGGTGTGTGCCCCTGTGCCTGGCTTTGCCTGCTTGCTCTTGCTACACCCAACAGTTTTATTGCTGTTTCTGATGGCCTGTGTTAGACAGACATTTGCTGCTGTTCTATACAGCATTGATGGATACTCCCTCTCTGATTCAGTAAAGTCCCATGACTTTAAACAAAATTGGCATAAGTGCCGGGGGAAAGAAAGACAGGATAATAAATAATATATTTATAGTTTGCTATGCATTTTTATTTAAGTTGTTCATTAGTGTATATAATACACCGTGTTTTTGTTGTTACTGGTTTTGTTTGTTTGTTTTTTGAGACAGGTTCTCACTCCCTGTGGTAACCCTGGTTGGCTTGGATCTCCCTATGTAGACCAGGCTGGTCTCAACTCACAAGGATATGTCTGCCTCTGCCTCTAAGGAGCAAGGCTGGGGTTAAAGATGTGTGCTGCTGTGCCTGGCTATTAAACTTGATGTTTTCATGTGTGTTTAACACTTCCTCACAGCCAAAAGGCTGGGAAGCAATCATTTCATATTTTTTGAAACATAATTCACCTAGCAGTGCAGTGAACTCTTTTGGAATGTATTTGTGACTTCTGTCAAATAGTCTTGCGATCATCACAGCCATGACAGGGACATTTGCTTTAGCCCAGACTGTACTGTGCTGCTTTGTTAATCCTCAGGCACATGTGGGTGCTGGGGATTGAACTCAGGCCATCAGGTTTAGTGGCAAGTGAGCCATTTTGTGGGCACTTACTAATTTCTTTCTTTTAGAGTTATTTTTAAATTTTTGTTTTTGCTTTGGAGATAGGGTCTTGCTATGTAGCTCAGGTTGTCCTCAACCTTGTGTGATCCTCCTGCCTCCACCTTCCAAATGTATACATTTTTACTTACGTATAATGAAGCAGGTAGAGTTTTTACACGGAAAGCTACAGGTACGGTTTTTTTTGGGTGATTAAGGGGGATATTTGAAGGCAATGTTCATTTGACCTAATTTTGCTATCGCTCTGATGTTAATATCTCCTCACTAACCAGCTCCAATTGCCCTAAATCTCACTGTTGTCTTCACCCTACTTTCACTGCTGGGATATATCAAGGAAAAGTCAGAACTCCTCCAGGCCTGGCTTTGGTGGCACATGCCTTTAGTTTCAACTACATGCGAGGCTGTGGTGGAGAAATTGCCTGAGCTTGCAAGACCAGTCAGCCTGGGCAACACAGTGACTCCTGTGTAAGGAGCGAGGCAAAGAGGAGACCAAAGGAAAAGCAGCGCTGCGTGCTTGTGACACCCGCCGTTCCCACTCACGTGGGCACAGAAGTCTCCTGGTTGTGCAAGACTGTGAAGTACACCAGAGTTTCGGGAGTTGTCCACAGTAGAAACTGTTTGGTTTCTCTTGAGTCTCAGTGTCTGTTGTGATTGACCGGTGACCAGTGCCCGTGACTATGATTGACCGTGGGAAGAAGGGACATACAGCTTTCAGCGTCTCCCATGCCAGTCCTAGTCGCCCTGTTTAGGTTGCCCCTTGTGGTTCACCTCTTCCCAGTTGAGAAACTTGGGTTGTGTTCTCAGAGCACCTGCAGTTCAGGCTCTCCACCTGCAGGTGGCGCTGCAGGCAGTGGAAAAAGCTGAGGTTGGGTCTGGGGATGCTCACGAAAGGATCTTGACAGCGAGTGGCAGTTCTGTTTTCTTTATATAAGTCATGAACAGAATTCCTTATAAAGGAAGGAAGAGGGGAAAGTAGCAATAAGAATATAAGTTATCTGGCACACTCCTTTAATCCCAGCACTCGGGAGGCAGAGGCAGGCAGATCTCTTGAGTTTAGGCCAGCCTGGTCTACAGAGTGAGTTCCAGAGCAGCCGGGGCTACAGAGAAACCCTGTCGTGGGGTGAAAAAAA
>CABHPR010091323.1:0-10740 GCA_902168415.1 Peromyscus melanophrys
TATATATATAATTGAATGAATACTGTGAATGTAATCTATGAATACCACAAATGTGATTAACATCATGAGTATAATTAATGAATATCATGAGTGTAATTTAAAAAATAAATAAAGTCAAAAAAAATGATACAAGGTTTCATAAGGTCATACAAGTATAAACTTTACTTAAGCACATCACCCCAAGCATTAACCCCTTATTTCTCACCCCTGCTTCCTTGTTTTTCTAAAACAATATAACTTCATTTTTCTTTAGGCTAGAAAAAATTCCACTGTGGAGCCGAGTGTGGTGGTATATACCTTTAATCTTAGCACTACAGTCAAAGGCAGGCACATATCTGTGAGTTCAAGGCCAGCCTACAGAGCAAGTTCCAGGAAAGCTACAAGTATAAGAAGACTCTAGCAAAAACAAAAAACAAACAAACAAACAAACAAAAAACACAAAACACATACATACACACACACAAAGATCGTTTTAAAGAAACTTTTAAAATGACTCGAGACAAAAATTCTTTTCAAAGTAAGCTGGGGGTAGGTGGTAAGAATGAGCTATTGTGATTATTTCACTCAATCAAAGTTTTAAACTTCAAAAATTAGCTATCCAGGTAGCTCACACCTATAATTCCTGCTCTTGGGGAGCCTGAGGGAAGAGGACTGCTGACTGACTGGGTTACAGACAAATTCTGTCTCAGAAAACAGGAGAAAATAATAGAAAACAAAATTTCCCTGTGTTGCTAGCCAATTTTTCTTTTCTCCATTCCCCTAGTGGTCTTCCTTAATTTCCTTTCCTGGGACCTGACCCAAGTACACCCTGCATGATTACTATGTGCACTAAGAATGCCTTGTTTATGACAAGATGGTGAGTTTCTGTGGGAAAATAAAAAGATGCTAGACAGAGCAGAGCCAGGCTGGGCCAAACCGACTGACTTATCGTCTTACCCGCTTCCTTACTGTCTTCCCATTTCATTACCTTCCTCTAGCAAAGTAAATTTCCTGCCCATCAATACCATGACTATTTACAATTCCTTGTTTCTCAGTCCCTTCACTAAGATCAAGGGCATAATTTACACAACACACACATACACACACACACACACACACACACACATATACACACACACAAAGTAGTAAGGCAGAAACGATTAATTCTTGGAGACATGGTATCTTACTGGAAAAGTCCTAAGTATTACACTTTTTTATTAATCTACCTGACCATTCCTTCCATTCTGAGATGGATTATAATGTAACTTCGTTCACTTGGGGATGGAGTGAAGGACACATACACTAACCTGAGAGCTTGACTCCTGAAGAAAGTACTGAACAGAGTTCTGTATATTTAAATGACTTCAGGTGTGCTTATTGCTTCTGCTCCCCTGGGAGAAAGAACCAACATTTGGGCACTAGAGAGATGACTTAGCTGTTAAGAGCCATGTACTACTCTTCCAGAGGACCTGAGTTTGGTTCCCAGCACCTACATCAGATGGCTCACAACTGTCTTTAACTTTGACCCCAAGGGACCCAAGAGTCTCTTCTGGCCTCAGTGGGCAATGCACCTCATGTGTACAAATCTACATTCTGACACACACATATACAAATAATTAAAATTTTAATTAAAAAAAGGATGCCAGGTGGTAGTGGCAGTGGCACACACCTTTAATCCCAATACTGGGGAGGCAGACGCAGGTGGATCTCTGTGAGTGAGGACAGACTGGTCTACAAAGCTAGTTTCAGGGCAGCCAGGAATACACAGAGAAACCTTGTCTAAAAAACAGAAAAAAAGACATTTGTCCTAGCACTCTGGAGTTAGAAGCAGGTGGAACTCTGTAAGTTCTAGGCCAGTCAGGGCTATATAGTTAGACTTTATCTCAAAAAACAAACAACAAAAAAAAAAAAAAAAAAAAAAAAAACAGCATTTGGTTACACAAAAAAAATTGAGTAACAAGGATCCTGACTCTGTCATAAAAGAAAAATTCTAGGAGATAATGCAACTGTCATTAATAAGGTTCCTTATTAGTAAAAATTTAAAAAAATTAACAAAAAGCCCACTACCTATCCTAAGTACTTGATATGATGACTAAGTATACAATACATATTAAAATGTTTTCCATATCAAAGGAAGATGCCATATTTACTATAATTACTGAGAATAAATGACTGAGCAAAACTTTATGCTAGGATGCAACAGAATAACCCAGGAAGTATTAGTAGAAATGGAATTTTTAATTTTGAGTATCTTAAAATGTAATTTATTTGTTTTTAATCATTTTATGATTTCATGTATATGTGTGTTACCTGCATGTATATTTGTGTGTCAGATACATGCAGTGCCTGCAGAAGTTACAGATGGTTGGTAGTCACCATGTGGGTGCTGGGAACTGAACCCAGGTTCTCTGGAAGAGCAGGCAGTGCTCTTAATCACTGAACTATTTCTCTAGCCACTTACAATGCAGTTTTTAAAACAGGAAGCTCAGGGAGTTTCGCACAATAAATATTAAATGAAAATGTACAAATCTACAAATAATGGAGTTAATATTGTCTCATTATTTAGACCTTTTAAATGGCAGTAAAGACTATTAAATTCTGCATATAATTAAGGATTAAAATATGTAAGAACTGGTCAGGTATTTCTATTTATTTTCTTATTTGGTCTTCTTTCCTTTCCTGGGGAATATTACCTGCTAGACTAGATATTTACATTACAGCAAAAATGGTCTTGCCTACAAACTGAAGTAGCCGATTAACCCCTACCTAAACCATTAGAGAAATTTGGGAAGATAATGTATTTGAAATGTCTTCCCCTAAGCATGAGAACTCATACCTGTAATCCCAGCACTCAGAAGACTGAGGCAAGATTGCTTCAAGTCCAGTTTGGGCTACACAATGAATTCGAGGCTGGCCTGAACTAACAGTGAAGCCCACCCCTTCCCCCTGGCTATTCTGTCTCAATAAGGAAAAAAAAAAATGTATTGTGTGTATGTTAATGGGGAATGAACTAAGGGACTTATTATATATATGTTAATCAAGCCACATCCTTAATCCTTTTTATTTCTTTTGAGACAGAATCTAAGCTACTCAGGCTGGCCTTGAACACAGGGCAATCCTGCCTCAGCCCCCTGGGTATCAGGATTATATATTTGAGCCACCTTGCCCACCTTATCTCTTGAGATCAATTTTATTCCTACCATCTCTCTAAATTGACCCAACCAAAGGTATAATGTTACTTTTGTTTGTTTTTTGTTTTCGAGACAGTGTAGCCCTGGCTGTCCTGGAACTCACAGAGGCACCATCACTGCCCAGCTCATTTTTCACTATTTAAATTATCTATCAGCAGTGTTTGTTACAGTTACCACTGAGGCTTCTTCGAAATGCTTAATGATAGACAAAGAAATTCACCTCATTTCTCTCCTTTTTTCTGAATATTTAATTTCAGACTCTGTAAATGACTGTAACCTGTAAATGTTGGTGGTAGTGGGGGGTACTCTAACCTCTAAATTAGCAGTTCTCAACCTGTGGGTTGAGATCCCTTTGGAGTCACATATCAGATATCCTGCATATCAGATATTGACATCGCAATTCATAACAGTAGCAAAATTATAGTTATGAAGTAGCAATGAAATAATTTTGTGGCTGGGGGTCACAACAACATGAGGAACTGTATTAAAGGGTCATAGTGTTAGGGAGGTTGAAAACCCACTGCTAAATGTTGGTGGTAGGGGGTACACTAACCTCTAAATGTTGGGGTATATGGAAGCACTCTAACCTCTAAATGTTAAGGGTACTTGGGGCACTCTAACCTTTAAGTGTTGATGGTATTTGGGGGCAGTCTTTCATTTCTGTCTATACAAACTTTCAAGGTAATTTTAAGTAGCCTCACAGTGTTAAATGTCACATATGTTGGTAACTTCCTAATTTAAATCTATTCCCTCTCTGCCTCAACTTCAAACCCATATATACCTAACAAATATTTGGGTTCTCCTCCTGTATAATGGATATGAAACTAGCCCCAATACTAGGCCATATTTCCAAACAGTAAACAGCAGGTATGACCTTCTCCCTGTTGTCTCAGGTCACCTCACTCACAATCCTCCAGTGACTCTGTATTGCACCCATAAAAAAAAGCAGCACTCCTCATTCTGACTCTATTATAGCCCTCCACTCCCTCCTGAACAGCTCTCTGCCCACAGTTCCTGATCTCCTCTCTTGATCACTCCCTTGTTCAGCAGCAAAGGCAGAAGAGTGATGTCAGCAAAATAGCCCAGTAGGCAGCTTCAAACACTCTTCTTGCCAATGTTTCTCAATTGAGAATCAACGAAACCAACTTCAGCAGGAACCTAGGAAACAGCCAAAGTTTTACAACAACTAAGAGAATAAAGAGAAAAGTAACAAAGAGCAAATCCCTATCATTAATCTGTATTAAAATACTGGCAGAGCAGTGAGAATGTATCTAAGGTGAAGGTCTAAGAAAAGCCTAGACTCAGTTCCAGCACCAAAAGAGAAATAATGGAAAATGGAGTCTGAATGCAAGCTAAAGATGAGACTTCAATGACCACCTAGAAGAAAGAGAAAATTCTGGAGCAAAACTTCAAATAATCTTATTTACAGATTTGCAGTATCAAATGCTGAATATGTCGGTTTTACACACACACACACACACACACACACACACACACACACACACACACTCTTTTATTTTAAAAAAAAAAAAAAAAAAAAAAAAAAAAGAAAAAAAGAAAGAAAGAAAGAAAGTTACTGAATTTAGTAGAAAAAGAGTTAATAAACTTTGTTAAATATGCTCAGAGAGCTAATGGAAGTCATGGCTCAAGGATGAAAGCAACTAGGAAAATAACATAAACCAAATAAAAATACTAATACTTAAGGAGAACTTATTAAAAAGACCAATCAGAAATTCTGGAACTGAAAAAACAACAAATTTGAAATTCATTGCAAGGAGGTTTAATCAAACAAAGAAAAACAGAGAACACGGCCACTGAAACCATCCAGTCTGAGAAATACAAAGCAAAATGAATGAGGAAAAGTGGACAGACTGAGACTTGTGACGACGACAAGCCACAGTGAGAGATCCTGGAGCAGAGAGAAGGGGACAGTGAAGACAGCTGAAATCTCCCCACATCAGATGAAAGATGTGAACTTTTAAAAACTATTTTAAGTGTGTAAGTATACATGTCTGTGCATCCATATGTGCATTCGAGTGCACAAAGAGCCAGAACCAGACATTGGATCCCCTGAAGCAGTAGTAAACTGCATGGTGTGAGTGCTGGGAACTGAACTTGGGTCCTCTGGAAGCACAATACATGGTCTTAACTCGAGTTCTGTTCCCAGCACCTGCACGGTGGTTCACAACCATCTATAACTCCAGTTCCAGGGGATCTGATGTCCTATGCATATATGTATAAGCAGGCAAAAGTGTCCTCTACATTAAAATTAAAGGAAAGAGAAAGATGGAGTCATGAACTTAGCTCCATGATAAAGGACAAGTGTTAGGCCTTGGGTGGGATTTTTTTTCTCTTCAAAACATAATTCATAATGTTCTAGAACTACATAACTGCTCTATGTATCCTTGACATGTTGATGATAATCTACACTAATTATAATTTCAACTCTTTAATTCAAACATAGTCCTAAGAGATGGCTCATCAAGAGATGCTCATCAAAGGGCACTTGCCACCAAGCCTGTAGACTGGAGTTACATCCCAGATTCCACAGAACGGACGGGGAGAACAAACCCCTGAAAACTGTCCTCGGACCTCCTCACAAGTACAGTGTGGCACCAATGTAACCACAGTCACACGCACATATCATGAAAATACAAAATAAATAATAAAGTAAAAACGAAAAATAATAGCTGTTGTTAGTTGTTTTTTCTCTTTTGGGGGACTTGCCACCCAGCTCCCAAATAAATCAAGCACAAAGGCTTATTATTACTTTAAATGCCCGACCTTAGCTTGGCTTGTTTCTAGCCAGCTTTTCTTTAAATTATCCCATTTATCTTAGTCTCTGGGCTTTTATCTTTCTCTATTTCTGTATACCTTTCTTTACTATTACTCCATGGCTGGCTGGGTGGCTGGGTGGCTAGCCCCTAGTGTCCTCCTCTCCTTGTTCTCTTGCTCTTTCTTCTCCTCCTCCCAAATTTCTCCTTCTATATATTCTCTCTGCCTGCCAGCCTCACCTATCCTTTCTCCTGCCTCACTATTGGTCATTCAGCTCTTTATCAGGTGTTTTAGACAGGCACAGTAACACAGTTTCACAGAGTTAAACAAATACAACATAAACAAAAGTAACACACCTTAAAATAATATTCTATTACAAATAGCAATAATAGCCGGGTGGTGGTGGCGCACGCCTTTAATCCCAGCACTTGGAAGACAGAGCCAGGCAGATCTCTGTGAGTTCAAGGCCAGCCTGGTCTACAGAGAGAGATCTAGGAAAGGCGCAAAGCTACACAGAGAAACCCTGTTTTGAAAAAACAAACAAACAAAAAACCCAAACAAACAAACAAACAAACAGCAATAATAAATTAGCACTTGGGAGGGGAAGAGGGCAGCAAGTAGCCAGGGAGTCTGAGCTAACTAGTGAAAATGTCTCCAAAACCACATATAGCTAGCAAACAAACGAATGAATTAACATCAAATTTAAGATTCACTCAGGGTCACAGTGACGGCTCAGTGGTTAAGAGTTCTTCCTACTTTTCCAGAGAACTCAAGTTTGGTTCTTAACACCATGCCAGGGTGGCTCCAGATTCCTCCATGGAACCTGACACCCTCTTCTGGCCTTCTCAGGCACACATAAAGATACATACACATAAATTAAAAAGTAAAATTAAGTCTCTTTATAAAAAAATTAGATTTGCGGGGCGGTGATGACCCACACTTTTAATCCCAGCACTCAGAAGGCAGAGGCAGGCAGATCTCTAAGTTCCAGGCCAGCCTGGTCTATATACTGAGTTCCAGGATAGCCAGAGCTACATTGTAAGACCCTGTCTCAAAACAACAACAGATTTCATTGAGAAATCAGAAAAAATGTCTGGTAAATACAAGTCAGCCACTGCATAGTTAAAAGAGGGACAGCTGTAAATCCTTATTACCAAGCCCTGAATCTGCTAGTTCTTAAAATTTCTCAGTCTTTTTCTTCACTTCACCATCTAAGTCACAAGTGACAGAATTTAGAAAGAACACATGCAAAGTCCTAAAACACAGTAACTCAGTAATTACAGACTCTCATTGGCCTGTAGAACTAGATGCATAAATCAAAATTTTCTGGTGAGCTCCTGAAATAGTATCATGACTGCATTGTACTTCTTGTCCAACTAATTTGTTTAATTTATTCTTAGGTGTTTGGGTGTTCTGCTGGCATGTATGTCTGATCACCACTCACAGTCTGGTGTTTCAACTATCTTTGAGACTGAATTCAGGTACTACATTTTGCAAGGTTTTACACACACACACACACACACACACACACACACACACACACACAGAGCTGCTATGCACTGACTTTATATATTCTGCATCTTACATACTGAATTATCATTTTTGGTGTGCTAGTCTGTTTTTTCTACTAAACAGGATAAGCAGGCCTTTTAATTCCCAATATCTACTACAAACTGTTGGCCTATAGTAAGTACATACTTTCAGAAATTCAATAATGCCAAAGCAGAAAACAAAATTTCTTTGTCTTTAGCAATTATTTCAATAGCTGAGATGCAGTCAGGTGATAGTAGCCCATTTCTTTAATCCTCAGCACTCGGAAGGCAGAGGCAGAGGCAGGTGGATCTCTGTGAGTTCGAGGCCAACCTGGGCCATAGAGCAAGTTCCAGGACAGGCTGAAAAGGCTACACAGAGAAACCCTGTCTCAAAAAAAAAGCTGAGATGGAAAAGCATTTGTCTGAAACAACAAAACATCACTCTCCTGGCATTATAGGGTCCCCACTGATATGTACATTTAAAAATTGTTACTGTGCACTACAAAACCAGCTGTGGTAATCCTAGCACTTGGGAAGTGGAGGGAGAAGGTTCAAAAATTCAAGTGAGGCCACCTACAATTACATGAGACTCCCCCATCTTTTTTTTTTGTTTGTTTGTTTGTTTTTTTTTTTTTGTTTTTTTTGTTTTTGTTTTTGTTTTTCGAGCCAGGGTTTCTGTGTAGTTTTGGTGCCCATCCTAGATCTCTGTAGACCAGGATGACCTCGAACTCACAGAGATACACCTAGCTCTGCCTCCCAAGTGCTGGGATTAAAGGCGTGAGCCACCACCGCCCGGCTTTTTTTTTAATTTATAGGCTGGAGAAATGACTCAGTGGTTAGAGCACTGGTTGCTCTTACAGAGGACCCAGGTTCAGTTCTCAACACCCACGTGATAACTCATAACTGTTGTTAATCCCAAAGATGGGAGGAGAAAGACCACTGACCCAGATCATCATGGCCAAGTTAAGCAATTCATTCATTCATTCACTTATTTATACTTAATTATTTATCTATCTATTTATTTATTTATTTATTTATTTATTTATTTATTTATTTATTTAGGTTTTTCGAGATAGGGTTTCTCTGTGTAGTTTTGGAGCCTATCCTGGAACTCACTCTGTAGCCCAGGCTGGCCTCGAACTCACAAAGATCCGCGTGCCTCTACCTCCCGAGTGAGTGCTGGGATTAAAGGCGTGTGCCACCACTGCCCGGCTTATTTATTTAACTTTATTCTATGTGTATTGGTATGAAGGTGTCAGATCCCCTGGAACTTGAGTTAGAGACAGTTGTGAGTTGCTTTGTGAGTGCTGGGAAATGAACCCCGGTCCTCTAGAAGAGCAGCCAGTGCTCTTAACTACTGAGCCATCTCTCTAGCCCTAAGACCCCCTTCTTAAAACAAAACAAAAATTGACTGATACAGAGCAGGCAAGCTAACACAGTGGTAAAGGCACACACCGCGATACTTGAGGGCCTGAGTGTCCTCCCTAGAATCTAGAGGGAGAAGACAGACCCAAGTGCTGCAAGTGGTCCTCTGGCTGCACACACACCTGCCACGGCACAGAGAATGAAGAGAGATGTTCAAAAGAAGAAGATCTGGGACTGAGAGGCTGCTCAGCAGCTAAGAGCTCCTGTTGCTCTTGCAGAGGTCCCAGGTTTGGTTACAGAGCACCCACATGGTGGCTCACAACCATCTTTGACTTAGAGTTGTTCCAGGAGATCAGCTGCCCTCTCTGACCTCCACAGCCATACACATGGTGCACACAGGCAAAACACACACACATAAAGTGTATTTTAAAAAATAAAAATCTAAATAATTTATTAAAGTGGGGTGATGGCTATTCTTGGTTGTCAACTTGACTACATCCAGAATTAACTAAAACCCAAATATGAAGGACATAACTGTGAGGGAATTTTGCTTAATTTGAAATAGGTAGATCCATTTCTAATCTAGATCATGAAGCAGGAAGATACACTTTAATCTGGGCCACACATATAGAAAGGAAGCTTTTGCTCTTTGCCTGCTTGCCCTCACCTTGCTAGGAAGTCCATTCCTTCACTGGCATTAGAGCCTACTTCTTCGGGATTCCAGCGTATACAGAAATTTAGCTGAGACATCCAGCCCCATGGACTGAGCAACTACTGGATTTTTGGACTTTCCGTTCATAGCCAGGCACTGTTGGATTAGCTGGACCTCAGCCTGTAAGTCATTCTAATAAATCCCCTTGATATATATGGTCATTCTTTAAATTCTGTTACTCTAGAAAAGCCTAATACAGATGGCAAACCCAATTATGGATATTTTACCACATTTAACAGAAATACCCCAGCGATCCTATTTAAATTCACAAATATCCCTTATTGAAAGAACACTTTCAACTGACAGTTCTACACAAGACCCTGTGCCGCAGCAGTCTTTTAAGTTTTGTTTTGTTTTGGCTTTTTATGACAGAATCTGTGTATAAACTCACTATACGGCCCAGGTTCCAACTAGGGACAATCATCCTGCCTTCATCTCCCAAGTGCTGGGATTACAGACATGTGCTACATTGCTGCTGCATACTAACTGTATGTATTCTGAAAACTGGCTAGCATGATTAGAATCTTAGCTTTATCATTTATTAGTTATGTGAGTCTAGGAAAATCATTGTGAAGCTGTTTCTTATCTGTAAAATGGGGAAGGACTTCATAGAGAAAGACTGTAAAATAATCCCAGTAAGGCATTAGGTAAACTCTTGATGTTTTCCAAGGAAGCTGGCAATCCTTAGCCACTGAAAGGAGGAAACAGCATTAGGCTTCCCCTTCCTCCCTTTAGCCCTACCCGACTTCACCTTCCATATGTTTTTATTTTACAGATTTTGCTTAAGTAAAATTTTGGGCACACACCTTTAATCCAAGCACTCAGGAAGCAGAAGCAGGTGGATCTCTTGAGTTCCAGGACAGCCTGGTCTACTACAGAGAAAGTTTCAGGACAGCCAGGGTTACACAGAGAAACCCTGTCACAAAAAAGGCAGAAAAAATAAATAAATAAATAAAGCAAAGCTAGACATGGTGGCACATATCTTTAAAAAGAAAGACATGAGCTAGAACGATGGCTCAGTGGTTAAGAGCACCAGCTGCTCTTCCAGAGGACTTGGGTTCGATTCTGAGCACCCACATGGCAGTTCACACCTGTCTGTAACTCCCGTCCCAGGGAATCTGACACCCTGACACCAATGCACATACATACATACATACATACATACATACATACATACATACATACA